>PVJS01006848.1:0-58270 GCA_004027185.1 Glis glis
CCGGGTCTCACTAAGTTGCGGAGGGCCTCACTAAGTAGAGAGAGAGAGAGAGAGAGAGAGACAGGGAGAAAGAGAGAGAGAGAGAGCGCTGAGGCTGGCTGCGAACCTGGATCCTCCGGTCTCCGCCTCCCAAAGTACTGGGATTACAAGCCTGTGCCACCACGCCCGGCCCATTATTTTTTATTATGAAACAGGGTCTCACACTGGGCATGGCATGGTGGCGCAGGCTTGTAATTCCAGTACTTGGGAGGCGGAGACCGGAGGATCTGGGTTCGCGGCCAGCCTCAGCTACTTAATGAGGCCCTCTGCAACTTAGTGAGACCCTGTTTCAAAATAAAGAATAAGAAATAGGGCTGGGGGATGTAGCTTGGAGGTAGACTGTCCCTGGGTTCAATCCCAGTACCGCAAAAAAAAAAAAAAAAAGAGGGTCTTCTAAGTTGCTGAGAGCCTCACTACGTTGCTGAGTCTGGCTTCAAACCTGCAATCCTCCTGTCTCAGCCTCTCAAGTACTGGGTTTACAGGTGTGTGCCACCATGCCTGACTGAACTTATTCTTAGGTAGTTTGAACTGTGTTGTAAAGTTGTAGCTTTTGGATATAATACAAGTTAAATTGTCTAAAGAGGCGTGTTTGTCTTTATTACTATTGTCTTCTCATGAGAATTTAATTTTATGGCAGTTCTTAGTAATTTAAATGAGATCCAAGATCCTGGAGTTGCAGTAACAACAAAAAAAGTTTTCTAGCCAGGCGTGGTGGTGCAAACTTGTAATCCCAGTACTTTGGGAGGCGGAGACCAGAGGATCCGGGTTCGCACCCAGACTCAGCTTTCTCTGTCTCTGTCTCTCTCTCTCTCCCTGTCTCTCTCCCTCTCTCTCTCTCTCTCTCTCTCCCTCCCTCCCTCTTTCCCTCCCTCTTTCCCTCCCTCCCTCCCTCCCCCTCCCTGTCTCTCCCTCTCTACTTAGTGAGGCCCTCCGCAACCGTGAGACCCGGTTTCAAAATAAAGTATAAAAAAATAGGGCTGGGGGCGTAGTGCGGAGGTAGAACGCCCCTGCGTTCAATCCCCGGTACCGCAAAAAAAAAAAAGTTTTCTGTGCTGATATAAAAAAGCATCAAAAACTGGTGGCTGAAAAAACAAATTTCTTTTCTTTTGGTTCTGGAGGCTAGAAGTACAAGATCAAGTTTCAGCCGAGTAAATTCTTCCTTAGAACTGCGAGTAAGCCTGGTGTGGTGTTGCATGCCTGTAATCTTAGTACTTGGGAGGATGAGACAGGAGGATTGCAGGTTTGAGGACAGTCTCAGGAAGTAGTGAGACTCTCATCAACCTAGTGAGACCCTGTTTCAAAATAAAAATAAAATAGGACTGGGGGTGTAGCTCGGAGGTAGAATGCCCCTGAGTTCAATCCTGAGAGAGAGAGAGGGAGGTGGAGAGGGGGGAAAGGAGGGACCTCATCTTCTCTTTTTGAGAGAGAGGGAGGGAGGGAGGTACCTTATCTTCTCTTATTGAGATAGAGATAGAGAGAGAGAGAAGAGAGAGGGAGGGAGGGAGGGATCTCATCTTCTCTTTTTGAGAGAGACAGAGGGAGGGAGGGAGGTACCTTATCTTCTCTTTTTGAGAGAGAGGGAGGGAGGGAGGGACTTCATCTTCTCTTTTTGGGCCTGTCTTTATTTTCAAGTTTCCCCTTTTTATAAGGATACATGTTTCCCCTTTTTATAAGGATACATTCACACTGGATTAAGGCCTACACTGAGGATTTCATCTTGGTCATTTTCAAAGACCCTAGTTCTAAATTGGGTCACAGTCACAGATATTGGTGGTAATTTCATAAGGGAGGGAAGAACATAGTGCATATGTTGTTTTATTTGGTCATATGGGTAAATCTATTAATGTAATAGGAGAAAATAAAGCCGGGTGTGGTAGAGCACGCTTGTAATCCCAGTACTTGGGAGGCTGAGACCGGAGGATCCAGGTTCGCGGCCAGCCTCAGCTCTCTCGCTCTCTCTCCCTGTCTCTCTCTCCCTGTCTCTCTCTCTCTCTATCTCTCTCTCTCTCTCCTTAGTGAGGCCCTCTGCAACTTCATGAGACACGGTTTCAAAATAAAGTATAAAAAATAGAGCCAAGGGTGTAGCGGGGAGGTAGAACGCCCCTGCGTTCAATCCCTGGTACCACAAAAAAAAAAAAAAAAGAATAAAAATATAGGGCCCGGGGTATAGTTTGCAGGTAAAATGCCCCTGTGTTCAATCACTATTACTGCAAAAAAAAAGGAGAAAATAAGTATTTCAGTTATGTGAAAATCTTTACCCATGCAATCAAGAATTCTTTTTTTTTTTTTTGGCAGTACTGGGGATTGAACCCAGTGGCATCCTACCTCCAAGTAACACCCCCAGCCCTGTTTTTTTTTTTATTCTTTATTTGAAACAGGGTCTCACTAAGTTGTGGAGGGCCTCACTAAGTAGTTGAGGCTGGCCACAAACCTATGATCCTCCTGTCTCCGCCTCACAAGTACCGGGATTACAAGCGTGTGCCACCCCCGGCTTGCAATCAACAATTTTATGAGGTGATTTTTTGTAGTGTTTCTCAGCAACGTGTGTATATATGTTTGTATATATTTATTTATTTAATTTATTTTTGTGGTACTGGGGGTTGAACCCAGGGGCATTCTACCTCTGAGCTACACCCCCAGCCCTATTTTTTATTCTTTATTTTGAAACAGGGTCTCACTAAGTTGTGAAGGGCCTCATTAAGTAGCTGAGGCTGGCCGCGAACCTGGATCCTCCGGTCTTAGCCTCCCAAGTACTGGGATTACAAGCGTGCGCCACCATGCCTGGAGCATATTCTTTTTTTTTTTTTTGTGGTACCGGGGATTGAATGCAGGGGTGTTCTACCTCCGCGCTACACCCCTGGCCCTATTTTTTTTTTTATGCTTTATTTTTGAAACCGGGTCTCACGAAGTTGCAGAGGGCCTCACTAGGTAGAGAGAGAGAGAGAGGAGACGGGAGAGAGAGAGAGAGAGAGAGAGAGAGAGAGAGATCGCGCGCGCGTGCGTATGCGCACTTAGGTTGGCCGCAAACCCGGATCCTCCGGTCTCCGCCTCCCAAAGTACTGGGATTACAAGCATGCGCCACCACACCCGGCTGGGTGCATATTCTTTATTGAGCACTTAATTTGTGCCAAGTGGATACTGTTTTATGCATTAAGTGGAAAGATGGAGTCTGATGGAGGATGTTCCCAAGTCCTTTTTAAGACACGGTACTTAGAGAAAATGATAATATTTATACATTCTTTAGTGGGAGGTTACTTTTAGTCCAAGTGTCCTAGATACTTCTTTTTTGTGTATGTGTGGTACCGGGGATTGAACCCAGGGGCGTTGTACCTCCGCGCTACACCCCGGCCCTATTTTTTTATACTTTATTTTGAAACCGGGTCTCACGAAGTTGCAGAGGGCCTCACTAGGTAGAGAGAAAGAGAGACGGGGTGGGGGGGGAGAGCTGAGGCTGGCCTCGAACCCGGATCCTCCGGTCTCTGCCTCCCAAAGTACTGGGATTACAAGTCTGCGCGGCCATGCCCGGTGACCCCCAGCCCGGCGCTATCCTATTTTCTTATTGTTTATTTTGAAACAGGGTCTCACTAAGTTGCGGAGGGCCTCACTAAGTAGCTGAGGCTGGCCACGAACCTGGATCCTCCAGTCTCAGCCTCCCAAGTACTGGGATTACAAGCGTGCGCCACCACGCCCAGTGTTATTTTTTATTTGCCTAGATGCTTCTTTAGACCACCCAGAAACACCTCAGCATACTTGCAGTTAGTTTTTTGGCCTAATGAACACAAAAGTGTGCTAGGGCTAGTGGCCTAATCCTGGAATCCCAGGCCGGGCGTGGTGGTGCACACTTGTAATCCCAGTACTTGGGAGGCGGAGACCGGAGGATGCGGGTTCACGGCCAGCCTCAGCTACTTAGTGAGGCCCTCCACAACTTCGTGAGACCCGGTTTCAAAATAAAGGATAAAAAACAGGGCCGGGGGTGTAGCTTGGAGGTAGAACGCCCCTTGGTTCAATCCCTGGTATGGCAAAAAAAAAAAAAAAAAAAAAATCCTGGAATCCCAACTACTCACAAAGCTGAGGCAGGATGATTATTAGTTTGAAGCCAAGCTGGACAATTTAGGGAGACTCTCAAAATAAAAATAAAAAGACGTTCAGTTATAGCTGAGTGATAAAGCGCTTACCTAGGATGTGCAAGGCTTTGGTGTTAATACTAGTACTACAAAACAACCCTACAAAACTGTCTTCTTCAGGCAAGAGATTTGTACTGTTTGTGGGGTGTTAGATGCATAAACATGGGTTTAGATCAGGAATGGAAGTATTTAGATCACAGAGCAATTAGGCAAATTATTTTTGGGGAAAAGATGCTTTGAATGTCCACATTTGATAATACAAGGAGCTTCATTCTTACTGTATCCTATGTGAATGGTATCTCTTGGAATTGTACAGTAGAGTATTCAGGGTATCTTTTCTTGCATATTCTGGGAAAAATCCAGGTCAGTGGCATTGACATAACTAGAGTCTAATCTATACATGGCTGTTGGGAATTTTTCATTAGAGCCATTACTATGAATTAGCTAATGTCTGTGCTTGAGAAGGATGTAGAAGAGCCGGGCATGGTGGCACACTCTTGTAATCCCAGTACTTGGGAGGCTGAGACTGGAGGATCCGGGTTCGCAGCCACTCTCAGCTACTTAGCGAGGCCCTCCGCAACTTAGGGAGAACTTGTTTTAAAATAAAGAATAAAAAATAGGGCTGGGGCCGGGCGTGGTGGCGCACGCTTGTAATCCCAGTACTTGGGAGGTGGAGACCGGAGGATCCGGGTTCGCGGCCAGCCTCAGCTACTCAGTGAGGCCCTCCGCAACTTGGTGAGACGCGGTTTCAAACATAAAGTATAAAAAATAGGGCCGGGGGTGTAGCTCGGAGGTAGAACGCCCTTGGGTCAATCCCCGGTGCCGCAAAAAAAAAAAAAATTATTACTGTATGGAGGTTTATGTTATGCGCAGTTAAGGCAAAGTAGTTGTAGTTAGTTTGAAATTTGGAGTGTTTTTATCCTGAATTAATTAAGTATTGCCTTTTCTGAAGGCTAATAGGAAGATAATATTTCAAAAGGTTTTGATTCTTATTGATATTTCATGTTTTGTCTGTCTAAAGTGTCAACCCAAGAAAAAGTCTACACCACTGAAGTATGAAGTTGGAGATCTCATTTGGGCAAAATTCAAGAGACGCCCATGGTGGCCCTGCAGGATTTGTTCTGATCCAATGATTAATACACACTCAAAAATGAAAGGTAATAACTTGCAGATTATTATACATGATAAAATACAGCATGACATTTTAAACTTGCAGTTGCCTTTAATATAACTCAGTTTTTATTATCTTTACAGTAATGCATTTATTCTTTTGACACCAGGAAAGTGTTAAGAGTATTTATCTAGTTTACATTGTTCAGAATCATTTTTCATTGTATTTATATGTTTCTTCTTCAGTTTTCAGGTCTCTCTCAGGTTTGTATGGTACTGAGGATGGAACCTAGGGGAATTTACCTCTGAGCTATACCCCAGCCCAATTTTTTATCTTTTATTTTGAAACAGGGTCTCACTAAGTTGCTGAGGTTGGCCTTGAACCTGTGATCCTCCTGTCTCAGCCTCCCAAGTACTGGGATTACAAATTTGTGTCACCACACCCAGCCAGATCTTTTTTTTTGCGGTACCGGGCATTGAACCCAGGGGCGTTCTACCTCTGAGCTACATCCCTGGCCCCATTTTTTATCCTTTATTTTGAAACAGGGTCTCATGAAGTTGGGAAGGCCTCACTAAGTAGGGGAGGTTGGTTACGAATCCGGATCCTCTGGTCTCAGCCTTCCAAGTACTGGGATTACAAGTGTGCGCCACTACGCCCTGCTTGTTTGGACATTTAAAGTCTACTAATAGGAAATTATTTCTAGGTGTGGTGGTACATGCCTATAATCTAGTACTTGGGTGGCTAAGACAGGAGGATTGCATGTTCAAGGCCAGCCTGGGCAACTTAGCAAGATCCTGTTTCAAAATAAATTTTTCTAGGCTAGCCTCAGCAACTTAGCAAGACCCTCAGCAACTTTTTGAGAACCTGTTTCAAACAAAAATTAATGTAAGATTCAATCCCAGTTACACAGACACATACAATAATAATAATAAAAATATTTTTTTTCTTTTTAAGTACTGGTGATTGAACGCAGGGGCATTCTACCTCTGAGCTACACAGCCCTGTTTTTTTGTGGGTTTTTTTTTTTTGGCACTGGGGATTATACCCAGGGGCATTGTACGCCCGAGCTATACCCCAGCCCTATTTTATTTTTATTTGGAAACAGGGTCTTGCTAGGTTAACGAGAGTCTCACTACTTGCTAAGACTGTCCTACAACCTGGGATCCTCCTGTCTCAGCCTCCCAAGTACTAGTATTACAGGCGTGCACCACCACGCCCACCTTTTTTTAATTTTTATTTTGAAATAGGGTCGCTAGGTTCATGAGAGTTTTACTACTTGCTGAAGCTGTCCTTGAACCTGTGATCCTCCTGTCTCAGCCTCCCAAGTACTGAGATTACAGGTGTGTGCCTCTTCAAATTAATTAATTTTAAAAAGAAAATATTCTTTCAGTCTTGTCTTAACTTCCCTGTCCTCATGCGACTCTTGGTTCTTATTAGTTATATAGATATTTACATATAATACTTGGTCCGTGTTATTTTTTTGTCAAATATTATGTATATTGTATTTATAGAGTATGTGCTAGGTGCTAGTATCCATTAATGGGCACAACTTCAATCCTGCTTGCAGGATTAGAGTACAATAAAAGAGATAAGGCACCAGCCAATAATAAAAAGGAAGTTACTTAGCTGGGTGTGGTGGCTCATGTTGCCTGTAATCACAGTACTTGGGGTGTCTGAAATAGGAGGCTCGCAGGTTCAAAACCAGCCTCAGCAACTTAACAAGAGTCCTAGTAACCTAGTGAGAACCTGCTTCAAAACAAGAGATCCAGCTCTACCACTCCTGGGTGTCTTTCCAAAGGCATTGAAATCATAAAATTATAGTAATATATGTATATCCATGTTTATAGCAGCACAATTCACCATAGCCAAATAATGGAACCAATCTAGCTGTCCATCAACAGATGAGTGGATTACAAAATTATGGGATATACACATAATAGAATTCTACTCAGCAATAAAGAACAAAATAATGTCATTTGCAGGAAAATGGATGGACCTTGAGAATACTATGCTAAGTGAGATAGCCAGTCACAGAAAGTGAAGGATCATATCTTTTCTCTCATGCAGAAGCTAGGGTCTAATCAGAATACCAGAGGAGCTTTAGATAATGGAGGAGAAACTCTAGTGGCGCCAGGGAGGTGGTCTAGGGGAGGTGGGTGGGTGAGGGGGAAGATCAATGAAGGAATTGCTCCTATGTACATACATGAGAATACCAATGTTAATCTGAATAACCCTGTATGGGAAAGCGGGGAGGAAAAGAGGGAGCTGGGAGAAAGCCCATCAAGTGCTGGGATTACAGGTGTACACCACCAACATCATCTGGCTGTGACCAGAGTGTTTTTTTTTTTTTTTTTTTTTTTTGCGGTACAGGGGATTTAACCCAGGGTCGTTTTACCTCCAAGCTACACCCCCGGCCCTATTTTTTATTCTTTATTTTGAAACCGGGTCTCAAGAAGTTGCAAGGGCCTCACTAAGTAAGTAGCTGAGGCTGTCTGCGAACCTGGATCCTCCAGTCTCAGCCTCCCAAGTACTGGGATTACAACCGTGCGCCACCACGCCCGGCCGTGACCAGAGTATTTTAAGAAATAAGTGGTGTATTTGGTTGAGTATTGACTAGAAATCAAATAAAATGTCAATTCATTATACGGAGGTAGAAATCATTGGAACCCTCTTTTGGTGGTTTGATTGTGGTGGCATAGATTGGATTGGACCAGTTTGAAGAAATGTTAACAGAGGCAGCGAAGGGAGAATTTTACAGCTAGAAAGGTATGCTGGGTTCAGAAGGAGTGGTGTTTTTTTTTGGTACTGTTGATTGAACCCAGGGGCATTCTACTCTGAGCTACACCCTCAGCCCTATTTTATTTTTTATTTTGAAACCAGGTCTCACTAAGTTGGGGAAGGCCTTGCTGAGTTACTGTGGCTGTCCTCTAACCTGAGATCCTTCTGTCTCAGCCTCTCAATTACTGGGATTATAGGAGTGTGCCATCACACCCAGCCCAGGAGTTTTAAAAATGGGACAAATCAGTGTCTGGTATAATACTTCAGTGGTAGAGTGCTTGCCTGGCATGTACAAGGCTCTGGGTTTAATCCCCAGCACTTCAAAGAAAGAAAAGAAAAAAGTGTGATTGATCATGCTGTTAGTGCTTATGAGAAGCACTGTCTGGCAATAGGCTGAGGCTGAACACAAGAGGGATCAGAGTCATAACAGCGATTCTGAGAAGGAAAGAGGTGGATGGGATTCGTACTTAATTAAGGGTTTGGTCTTGATGGGAGGAAGAGCAACAGTACCCTTCTCATTGTCATTTTCCCCCCCTTTTGGTACTGGGGATTGAACACAGAGGCTTTCTACCTCCGAGATACACCCCCAGCACTTTTATTTTATGTGTGGAAACAGGGTCTCACTAGGTTGCTGAAAGTCTCACTAAGTTGCTGAGGCTGTCCTTAAACATGAGATCATGTCTCAGCCTCCCAAGTACTGAGATTACAGGTATGTGCCACCATACCTTGCTGGCTTTCTGTCTACCTCTGAGCTACATCCCCAGCTCAGAGGTATTTTATTTTTTTTATCCCATCTCAGTCTCCCAAGTACTAGGATTACAGATGTGGGCCAACCACACCCGGTTTCCTTCTAGTCTTAACATTAGGGGTGCAAGAGTGTCCTAATGATTGTAATCTGGTATAGGATACTTGAGCATTCCTATCAGCCAATTTCTAAGTCACGAATGTGGTCGCAACAGATAGCAAGTGTTATTGCTGTCTGGAAGATTACAATGTTTGGTGGGCTACAAAGGTTAAAATTGAAAGGAGCTCCCCAGAAAGGGTGAATTTTTCTTTTTTTTTTTGTACTGGGAATGGAACCAAGGGGCACTCTACCTCTGAGCTACACTCCTAGCCCTATCTTATTTTTATTTTGAAACTGGATCTCACTAGGTTAATGAGAGTCTCACTACTTGCTGAGGCTGTCCTGGAAGTTGAGATCCTCCTGTCTCAGCCTCCCAAGTACTGGGATTACAAGCATGTGCCACCGTGCCTGGCTAGAAAGGGTGAATTTAAATAGTTCCCTACTGGAAAAATGTTGAAACATGTTAAAATGGACCTAATATTACACCTAGTTGTTTCATATTACTTAATTTTCTCTTTGTATTTTGCATGTTTCCTTTTTGTTTTCTTATTCTTGTATTTGTTTGTTTATTTATTTATTTATTTGTGGTACTGGGGATTGAACCCAGGAGTGTTCTACCTCCGAGCTACACCCCCAGCCCTATTTTTTATTCTTTATTTTGAAACAGGGTCTCACTAAGATACAGAGGGCCTCACTGAGTAGCTGAGGCTGGCTGCAAACCCGGATTGTCCTGTCTCAGCCTCCCAGGTACTGGGATTACAAGTGTGCACCACCACGCCTTGCTACCCTTGTGTGTTATGACAGTGTTAGTTAACCAAGTTTTGGAAAGCTTAATTAGTGCCTTTCATATTTTTTTGAATGTGATTTTTTGTGTTCAGCAGTTAGAACTACCTGTTTTTTTTTTTTTTCTTTTTGTGGCACTGGGGATTGAACCCAGGGACATTTTATGTCCAAGCTTCACCCCCAGCCCTATTTTATTTTTATTTTGAAGCAGGGGTCTCTAGGTTGATGAAAGTCTCACTACTTGCTGAGATTCCTCGAACCTGCGATCCTCCTGTCTCGGCCTCCCAAGTACTGGTATTACAGGCGTGCACCACCACGCCCAACTGGAACCACCTGTTTTGCCATTGCAGTGTCCAGTATTCCATAATTGACAAGTGTAAATGTTTGTTTCATTCATAGCAGTGTAATTTCTCTCCACCTTTTTATTTCCAAAGTTTTTTTTTTTTTTTGTGGTGCTGGGGATTGAACCCAGTGGTGTTCTATCCTTGAGCTATACTCCCAGCCCTGTTTTATTTTTTATTTGGAAATAGGGTCTCACTAAGTTGATGTGAGCTTCACTGAGTTGCTGAGGCTTTCCTTGAACCTGAGATCCTCCTGTCTCAGCCTCCCAAGCACTGGGATTACAGGTATGCACCACTATTCCCGGCATTTCAAAAGTTTTAAATCTATAGAAAAGTTGAATAATAAAAAAATGAACATCATATACACTTAAATTCACCTACTTAGCACCAACTGTTAAATTGATAATCAATGTAAAAATAAAAAAAATTTGGGTGTGGTGGCACACACTCATTATCCCAGTACTTGAGAGACTGAGACTGGATCACTGCAGGTTCCCAGGCAGCTTCAGCTACTTATGAGGCCCTCCGCAATTTAGTGAGACCCTGTTTCAAAATAAAGAATAAGCCGGGCGTGGTGGTGCACGCTTGTAATCCCAGTACCTGGGAGGCTGAGATAGGAGGATTGCAAATTTGAGGACAGCCTCAGCAAATAGTAAGACTTTCATCAACCTAGTGAGACCTTGTTTCAAAATAATAATAAAACGAGCCGGGCGTGGTGGTGCACGCTTATAATCCCAGTACTTGGGAGGCGGAGACCGGAGGATCTGGGTTCGCGGCCAGCCTCAACTACTTGCAGCTCTCTGCAACTTCGTGAGACCCGGTTTCAAAATAAAGGATAAAAAATAGGGCCGAGGGTGTAGCTCGGAGGTAAAATGCTCCTTGGTTCAATCCCCAGTACTGAGAAAAAAAATTAATGTGTTGTATTTATATTTATTATATTCTTAAGGCAAATAATTCCTTTTTTTGGGGGGGGTGGTAATGGAGATTGAACCTAGTGCACTCTACCACTGAACTACATCCCCAGCTTTTTTCTTTTTTATTTCCAGACCGGGTCTTGTTAAGTTGCCAGGCTGGCCTTGAATTTGTGATTTTTCTGCCTCACCCTCCAGAGTATCTGGGATTGCAGGTGGGCGCTACTGTCCCAGGCTAAACCTTCCTTCCTTCCCCACTTTTTCTCTCTTTCTTGTTGCTGGGGATCCAACCCATGGTATGCTGAATGCTAGGCAAGTTTTCCATCACTGAGCCACACCCTTCTCTGACACACTCTTCCACATCATTTTTGTCAGATACAGTGTTTATAATTTGTTTAATACTGGGATTGAGCCCAGGAATATTCTACCTCTCAGCTAAACTCCCAGTCTTTACTTTTTTATTTTGAAACACAGGCTTGCTAAGTTGCTGAGGGTCTTTCTAAGTTGCTGAGGATGGCCTTGAACCTGCAATCCTCCTGTCTCAGCCTCGCAAGTGCACCACCCTGCTGTGGTACAGTGCCTATGATTTAAAATTTCAAGTGGTTGGCTCTACCAGTCTTAGAAAAATATCCTGCTATCATTCTATCTTTTCCCCAAAGCATGTCAACTCTTTCACCTGGATCTTTTGATAACTTCTGAATCTCAAAATTCCATTCCTTTAGATTATTCTTGCTTCTCACGCTTGGAGTTGTGTGTGGTCATTTTTCATCCTTGCATCAAGCTTTACTTCCCACCCCAGTTCTTCCCCTCCTATCTTCCTTATGCTTACAGTTTGGATTAGGAATTCAGTGTGTGCTTTGTTATGTTAACAAAAACGTAAATAAGCTATGTAGTATCCCTTGCTTCCTTTGCCTTCATAGGTTTTTCTTTTGTTTTTGTGGTTCTGGGGAGTGAACTCAGGGGCATTTTACCTTCCCCAGCCTTGTTTTATTATTACACCCCCAGCCTTGTTTTATTATTATTATTGGGTCTTTTTTTGCGGCCCCTGGGATTGAACCCAGGGGCATTCTACCTCCGACCTACACCCTCGGCCCTATTTTTTATCCTTTATTTTGAAACCGGGTCTCACGAAGTTGCAGAGGGCCTCACTAACTAGCTGAGGCTGGCCGCGAACCCGGATCCTCCGGTCTCCGCCTCTCAAGTACTGGGATTACAAGCGTGCACCACCACACCCGGCTCGTTTTATTATTATTTTGAAACAAGGTCTCACTAGGTTGATGAAAGTCTTACTATTTGCTGAGGCTGTCCTCAAATTTGCAATCCTCCTATCTCAGCCTCCCAGGTACTGGGATTACAAGCGTGTACCACCACCACATCTGGCTTCACAGCTTTTTCTTCATTTCTACAATTATCTTTGTGTTTGTGAGTGTTGTGTGTGTGTGTGTGTGTGTGTGTGTGTATTAGAGAGAAAGAGAGAGAGAGGAAAAGGTAAGGGTTCTTGGTATTCTGTGTACTTACTAATTTATATATTTCCTACGTGAATTGATACATCTGATAATTTGTCATTTTATCATCTCGAGAAGTCTCACCCTAGAGTCTAAAGATATTCCTCCAATTCATACTAGTTGCCCTTGATGAACAACTGTCATTTTAAGATATCCTTTATATCTCTCCTTTAATATTGATTCTATGCCCAGCCAGGCGTTATGGCCCCCACCTGTAATCCCAGTATTTGGGAGGCTGAGATAGGAGTATCACACGTTTGCGGCCAGCCTCAGCAACTTAGTAAAATCCTCTGCAATTTAGTAAAAAATAAAAGAGGGCTGGGGATGTAGCTCCCAGTACAATCCCCAGTAACACACACACACACAAGATTCTATGGCTGCCTTGCATGGTGGCGCATGCCCATAATCCCAGTATTTGGGATCCTCAGACAGGAGGATCACTTGTTTGAAGTGAGACTCAGCAACATAGCAAGACCCTGTTTCAAAGTTAAAAAAAATAAAAAAGGGGTGGGGGTGTAACTTGTGGGTAGAACGCCCCTGAGTTTAATCCCCAGTACAAAAAAAAAAAGATTCTTAATGTCTTTTTCTTTTTGTGGTACTGGTTATTGAACCCAGGGGCATTCTACCTCCAAGCTACAGCCCCAGCTGTATTTTTTTTATTCTTTATTTTTTTTATTTTTATTTTTGCGGTACTGGGGATTGAACCCAGAGGGTTTCTACCTCCGAACTACACCCCCGACCCTGTTTTTTATACTTTATTTTGAAACCGGGTCTCACGATGTTGCGGAGGGCCTCACTAAGTAGAGAGAGAGAGAAGAGAGAGAGAGACAGGGAAAGAGAGAGATAGAGAGAGCTGAGGCTGGCCACGAACCCGGATCCTCTGGTCTCTGCCTCCCAAAGTACTGGGATTACAAGCATGCCCCACCATGCCCGGCACTTATTCTTTATTTTTGAAACAGGGTCTCAGTAAGTTGCAGAGGCTAGTCTCAAACCTGTGATCCTTCTGTTTCAGCCTCCCAAGTACTGATATTACAATCATGTGCCACCATGCCTGCCTTTTGCAGCAAATTTTGATAGGTTGCGTGATGCAGAATTTCATCTTGGAAATGATTTTTTTTTTCTTTTCTGTGCTGAGGATTCAAGCAAGAGCCTCATGTACTAGGCAAGTGCTGCACCACTGAGCTGCATCCCCAGCCCTGGAATTTTTGTTTTGTTTTGTTTGTGGTACTTGGGAGTTAACCCTGAAAATCATTTTTTTTTTTTTTTTGCGGTACCGGGGATTGAACGCAGGGGTGTTCTACCTCTGTGCTATGCCCCCGGCCCTATTTTTTTATACTTTATTTTGAAACCGGGTCTCACAAAGTTGTGGAGGGCCTCACTAAGGAGAGAGAGAGAGAGAGAGAGAGTGGGAGAGAGAGAGTGAGAGTGAGAGAAAGAGCTGAGACTGGCCGCAAATCCGGATCCTCCGGTCTCCACCTCCCAAAGTACTGGGATTACAAGTGTGCGCCACCACGCCCGGCTTCTGAAAATCATTTTTGCTCAGGAGGGGTTGAACTTAGGGGCATTCTACCTCTGAGGTACACCTCCAGCCCTATTTTATTTAATTAATTAATTAATTAATTTATTTATTTATGTATTTATGTTATTTATGTATTTATGTATTTATTTATTTATTTTTGCGGTTCCGGGGATTGAACCCAGGGGCATTCTACCTCCGAGCTACACCCCCAGCCCTATTTTTTATTCTTTTATTTTGAAACAGGGTCTCATTAAGTTGCAGAGGCCTCATTAATTAGCTGAGGCTGTCCGTGAACCCGGATCCTCAGGTCTCAGCCTCCCAAGTACTGGGATTACAAGCGTGCGCCACCACCCCCGGCCTGTTTTATTTTTTGAAATAGGGTCTCCCTAGGTTGCTGAGAGTCCCGCTGTGTTGCTGAGGGTGGCTGTGAACCTGCAGTCCTCTTGTCTCAATCTCCTGGGTACTGGCATTATAGCTGTGCGCCAACATGTCCAGTTCTTTTTCTATAACTCATTATTCAAATGTTGACCTTTGTATACTGAACTTCATAATTTTTTCATCTTTTTTCTTTGTTTCATTTTTGTTCTTTTTTTCCACTGTATAGGAAAATTCCTCAACTTTATCTTCAAACCATTGTCTGAGATTTTTTTTTTTTTTGCTGCTAGGGATTGAACCCAGAGGCATTTTACCTTCGGGCTACACCCTCAGCCCATTTATTTATGTATGCATGTATTGGTATTTGGGATTGAACCTAGAGGGGCATTCTATCTCTGAGATACACCCCATCCCTGTTTTATTTTTATTTTGAAACAGGGTCTCGCTAAATTGCCGAGACCCTCACTATCTTTCTGAGCCTGGCTGGGAACCTGTAATCCTCCTGTTTCAGCCTCCCAAGTACTGGGATTACAGGTGTGCTCCACCACGCCCGATGTTTTAATTTTTTTTTTTTTTGCGGTATTGGGGATTGAACGCAGGGACATCTACCTCCAAGCTACACCCCCAGCTCTATTTTATTTTTATTTTGAAACAGGGTCTCGCTAGGTTGACAAGAGTCTCATTATTTGCTGATACTGTCCTTGAACCTGCGATCCTCCTATTTTAGCCTCCCACGTACTGGGATTACAGGTATGCGCTACCACGCCTGGCATCAACTTTAATTTTCTTTGTAGATGACCCCTGCCCCCTTCTTGTCAGTGCCATCTCCTTTTTTCTTCTTGGCTTGGCGAACTTCCTCAGAGAAGAGTTTTTAGTTTTGTTTAAGGAGTACTATTAGTATGGCTTTCATTATTCTGGGAGCTAACTGGTGGTACTTTTTGTGGTACTGGGGATTGAATCTATGGTGCTGAACTATATATCCATAGCCCTTTTTGTTTTGTATTTTGAGATGGGGTTTTGCTAAATTGCTGAGGCTGAACTTGAACTTGGGATCCTCCTGCTTCAATCTCTCCAGGGTTCCTGGAATTATAGGCATGGGCCATTTACTCCAGCCAAATGGTGGTTTTAGAATTCAGTTCACTCAAAGGGGCTTGGTGGCACACATCTGTAATCTGACTATTTGGGAGGCTGAGACAGGAGGATCCCAGGTTTGAGGCCATTCTCAGCAACTTAGTGAGAGTCCCAGCAACCTAGTGAGACCCTGTTTCAAAACAAAATATATACTGGGTGTGGTGGTGTAGGCTTGTAATCTCAGTACTTGGGTGGCTGAGATAGGAGGATTGTAGGTTCGCAGCCAGCATCAGCTACTTAGTGAGGCCCTCCGCAATTTAGTGAAACCCTGTTTCAAAATAAAGAATAAAAAATAGAGCTGGGGGTGGAACTCTGCGGTAGAATCCCCCTGGGTTCAATCCCCAGTACTGCATTAAAAATAAAAAAAAGCCAGGCGTGGTGGCGGACACCTTTAATCCTAGTATTTGGTTGGCTGAGACTGGAGGATCACAGATTCATGGACAATCTCAGCAAGTAGTAAGACTGTCATCAACCTAATGAGACCCTGTTTCAAAATTAAAAAATAAAATAGAAGTCGGGCGTGGTGGCTCATGCTTGTAATCCCAATACTTGGGAGGCTAAAACCGGAGGATCCAGGTTCATGGCTAGCCTCAGCTACTTAGTAAGGCCCTCCACAACTTAGTGATACCCTTTTTCAAAATAAAGAATAAAAGATAGGGCCAGGGGTGTAGCTTGGAGGTAGAATGCCCCTGGGTTCAATCCCTAGTACTGCAAAAAAATAAAATAAAATAGAACTGGGGTTGTAGCTCTGAAGTAGAATGCATCTGGGTTCAATCCCCAGTGCCCCACACACATACACATACACACAGACACACACACACACATATACATACATACATACATACATACATACATATATATATGTATATATATATAAAATAAAGGGTTGGGAGTGTATCTCAGAATTGGAATGCCCCTGCTTTAATCCCCAGTACCACCACAAAAGAATAAAAAAATAAGGTTGGGCTCCTGTTTGGATATAGAATGCCTCTTGAGTTCAATTCCCATTATTTCTTTTTTTTTTTTTTTTTGGCGGTACCAGGGATTGAACCCAGGGGCGTTCTACCTCCGCGCTATACCCCCGGCCCTATTTTTTATACTTTATTTTGAAACCGGGTCTCACGAAGCTGCGGAGGGCCTCAGTAAGTAGAGAGAGAGCGAGCTGAGGCTGGCCGTGAACCCCGATCCTCCGGTCTTTGCCTCCCAAAGTACTGGGATTACAAGCGTGCGCCATCACGCCCGGCGTCAATTCCCATTATTAAAAAAACAAAAGAGGCTGGGTATGGTGGCACATGTTTATAATCCCAGTAGTTGGGAGACTGAGACAAGAGGATTGCAGGTTCACAGCCAGGCTTAGCTACTTAGTGAGGCCCTCTGTAACTTAGACCCTTTTTCAAAATAAAGAATAAAAAATAGAGCTGGGGGTGTAGCTTGGAGATAGAATGTCCCTGGGTTTAATCTCCAGTACCACAAAAAAAAAACCCCAAAAAACCAACAAAAAAAAGAACTCGTTTCCTCTGTTTTTGATATAGTTACACTCCTAGACTATGGCAAGCTCTTCTATTTTATTCTCTTCCTGGAGAAACCTCTAGCCGTCTGTGAGGAAGAGGTAATGATCGTCAGTTTTGTCAGCAGAGGAAGAAATTTAGATGCCAAGCTGCTTGACAGCTTTTAATTAATTTGTATTTCATCATCTCAATATCAAAGTTATCAGATGTTGCCAATTTTCTGGGCCTTTTGAAGATGCTGTAGTATAAATATGGTTGGGTTTTTGCTTTGTTCACTGACAAGATAGGGTTAGGCATTCTTGGATGTATTATGCTAGTTTTCATAATACTTTACATCTGTTTTCTAGCTTCCAAAACTGTTGCATACCTAAACAACTACTTAATTTACTCTTAGCTGAATTCTCTTGTTCTCCCTTCCTAATAGGCTTTTTTTCGTTTTTTTTTTTGGTACTGGGTATTCATCTGAGGGGCATTCTTCCTCTAAACTAAACCCTGGACCTATTTTATTTTTATTTTTTATTTTTTTATTTTTTGCAGTACCTGGGATTGAACCCAGGGGCATTCTACCTCCGAGCTACACCCCCGGCCCTATTTTTTATCCTTTATTTTGAAACCAGGTCTCACGAAACTGCGTAGGACCTCACTAAGTAGCTGAGGCTGGCTGTGAACCTGGATCCACTAGTCTCCGCCTCCCAAGTACTGGGATTACAAGCGTGTGCCACCACGCCCAGCCTTTTTCTTTTGTTTTTATTTATTTATTTATTTTTTATTTTTTTAATTAATTAATTTATTTACTTATTTATTATTTATTTACTTAATTATTATTATTTAAAAAAATTTTTTTGTGGTACCGGGGATTGAACCTAGGGGCATTCTACCTCCGAGCTACACCCTCAGCCCTATTTTTTATTCTTTATTTTGAAATAGGGTCTCACTAAGTTGCGGAAGGCCTCACTAAGTAGCTGAGGCTGGCTGTGAACCCATATCCTCCTGTCTCAGCCTCCCAAGTATTGGGATTGCAAGCATTGCGCCATCACGCCCAACTTTATTATTTATTATTATGGTATTGTCCATCCCTATTTTTTTTTTTTTACTTTGAAACAGGGTCTCACTAAGTAGCAGAGGACCTCACTAAGTGAGGCTGGTCTCGAAGTTGCAATCCTCCTGTCTCAGCCTCCCAAGTACTGGAATTACAAGTTTGGGCCACCATGCCCAGCTTCTGAGTAAATTCTTGTTACCCTCTTTCTTTCACATATCTTCAGGCTTTCGTGGTGCGTGCGTGCGTGTGTGTGTGTGTGTGTGTGTGGTTCCAGGGATAGAACCCAGGGGCACTGTACTTCTGAACTACATCCCCACCCTTTTTTTATTTTGAAACAGTCTTGCTAGGTTGCTGAAATTCTCACTAAGTTGCTGAGGCTGGCTATGAACCTGTGTTACTCCTGTCTCAGCCTCCCAAGTACTGGGGAATCAGGTGTGTACCACCACACCGGGCTTTTTTCTCCAGTCTTTATTGTATCTTTTCCTGCATTTTGTTCTTTGGTTTTTTTTTTTTTTTTGGCGGTACCGGGGATTGAACGCAGGGGCTTTCTACCGGCTTTCTACGCTACGCCCCCGGCCCTATTTTTTATACTTTATTTTGAAACCGGGTCTCGTGAAGTTGCGGAGAGCCTCACTAAGGAGAGAGAGAGAGAGAGAGCGAGCGAGCTGAGGCTGACCGTGAACCTGGATCCTCCGGTCTCCGCCTCCCAAAGTACTGGGATTACAAGCGTGCGCCACCACGCCTGGTGTTCTTTGTTTTTCTTCCCTTCAAAAACTACTTTTCTTTGTCCCTCCCTCTCTCCCTTTTTATTTATTTATTTATTTATTTATTTTTTTGTGGTACTGGGGATTGAACTCAGGGGCTTTCTACCTCCCAGCTATGTCCGCAATCCTATTTTATTTTTTATTTTGAAAAAGGGTCTCACTGAATTTTGAAAGACCTAAGTTACTGAGGGTAACTACCTCAGCCTCTCAAGTATTGGGATTACAAGCGTGCACCACCACGTCCGGCTTCCTCTCCCCCTTTTTAAAGGTGTGTTTCAGATGGGAACAGAACTAAATCTGAAACTTCAGGTTGCATTCTTTAAAGATTTATGTTTAAGCTGGGTGTGGTGGTAGGCATATGTTATCCCAGTACTGTGGAGACTGAGCTAGGAGGATTGTAGGTTCAAGGCCAGCAGGAAGTAAACAGCCTCCCTCAGCTTCCAGAATGCTAGGATTATAGGTATGTACCACTATGCCTAGCTGATAGGCATTCTCTTAGTCTATTTCTTTATTTTCTTCTTTACTGGATCCTCTTCTACCTTATCTATAAATGTTGGTAATTCTGTTTTTTCTTTAATTTTTACCCTTGTTTCAACTCTCGCTGCCATAACAAAATACCATAGAACAGAAGGGCTTAAATAGTTTTATTTCTTACAGCACTGGAGGCTGGGGAGCCCAAGATCAAGTTGCCAGATGTTTCTGTTCCCTAGTGTGTGCTCTCTTTTGGCCTACAGACAAACCCTCTTCCTGCTGTGTCCTCATATGGCAGAGAGACAGAATTCTAAAGTGCAGGCACTCTCTGGTCTCTTATTATTTTAATACAGACACCTGTCCCATCATGGGAGTCCTTCCCTCATGACCTCATCTAAACCTGATTATCCCACTTGCCCTACCTCCACGTATCATCTCATTGAAGGTTAGAGCTTCAACATAATGAAGTTTTGGGAAATACAAATAGGTCTGTAAAAACCCTTTTCTGTCTGTTTTACTAACTCTTGAGTTTTAAGTTTCAGTTTTCACCAGTAAAATGAATTCCTCTCCATAGTGTTAGTGTGTTTCCCCAAGCTTTAACTCTTTTTGCCCAGCTCCATACTTGAAGCTTTCACCAGAATGTCAATCTTGAAACTTATTTATCACCCCAAAAACAAACTCCAGTGGCAGAGTGCATTTTGAGCATGTGCAGCAACTGTGTTTGATCCCCCCCCCCACACACACACACTGGTAATTGAATCCAGGGGCATTCTACCTCTTAGCTATATCCCCAGCCCAATTTTATTTCTATTTTGAAACAGGGTCTTGTTAGATAGTCTCACTACTTTCTTGAGGCTGTGCTCGAACCTGCGATCCTCCTTTCTCAGCCTCCCAAGTACTGGGACTATAGGCGTGTACCACCACCCCTGGCTTTTTTTTCTTTATGTGGTACTTGAGATTGCCGCTCCTGGGCATTCTTTGTCTGAGCTACACTCTAGTTTGTCTTTTATTTGGAAACAGGGTCTCCCTAATTGCTGAGGATGGCTGCGAACTGTCTCGGCCTCCTAAGTACTGGGATTACAGGCATGCGTCACCATGCCTCGCTCCATTTCTCTTTGTAGTGAATAGTGTTAAACTGTGTGGTCGGACCACATTTTGTTTATTCACTCATTGGTTTGTGAACATTTCGGCTCTTTCCACCTTTGGCTGTTGTACATAATGCTGATGTGAGCTTTTGTGTACACCATTTTGTGTGGACATATATACCTTGGAATGGAATTGCTACCTGAAATGGTATCTCTAAGGTTTCAGGTACTTCCAAACTGTTTGCATAACTGCTGTACCATTTTACATTCCTATTGGCAATGTATGAAGATTCTGATTTCTGAGCCAGGCATATGGCACACACTCATAATCCCAGTACTTGGGAGGCTGAGACAGGAAGGTTGCAGGTTCGAAGCCAGCCTTGGCAACTTAGCAAGGCTTTCAGCAACCTGTGAAATCCTGTTTCCAAATAAGAAATAAAATCCGGGCGTGATGGCACACCCTTGTAATCCTAGTACTTGGAAGGCTGAGACTGGAGGCTTGCAAGTTCAAGGACAGCCTCAGCAGTTTAGTGTGGCTCTCAGCAACCTAGTAAGACCCTGTTTACGAATAAGAAATAAATTGGTCTGGGGATGTAACTTAGTGGTAGAATGCCTCTGGGTTCAATTCCCAGTTCCACACACACACACACACACACACACACACACACACACACAAAAGAAAATCAGACTGGGGGTGTAGCTTAGAGATAGAATGCCTTGGGATCAATCCCCAGTATCAAAAAAAAAAAAGGATTCTAATTTCTGGATATACTCAGCAACACTAATTATTTCAGTTTTTTCTTGTGGCAAAATATGCATAAATCTTTTATCATTTTAGTGTGTGTCAGTTGCATTGAATGTATTTATATTTTTGTGCAGCCATCACTGCTATCTATAGAATTTTAGTTTCTCCATACTGTAACTCTCTTCCATTTAACACTAACCCCCTAGCCCTTGGTATTACTATTCTACTTTGTCTATAAATTTCACTATTTTAGGTACCTCATATAAATGGAATTATATAATCTTTGTTCTTTTGTGTCTGGTTTATTTCCCTTAGCATAATGTCTTCAAGATTCTTCTGTGCTGTAGCATGTATAAGAATTTCTTTTTTTTTTTTTTGTTGCGGTACCGGGGATTGAACCCAGGGGCATTCTACCTCTGAGCTACACCCCCAGTCCTATTTTTATCCTTTACTGTGAAACCGGGTCTCACGAAGTTGCGGAGGGCCCCACTAAGTAGCTGAGGCTGGCTGCGAACCCGGATCCTCCGGTCTCTGCCTCCCAAGTACTGAGATTACAAGCGTGCGCCACCACGCCCGGCCCAGTATTTCATTTTTTAAAAGGCTGAATAAAATAATTTTCCATTTTATTCTAAAAATTCATACTCTTTATTGGTTTGTCCATCAATGGACATTTGGATTATTTTCACCTTTGGGCTATTGTGAACAATGTTTCAGTAAACTTTGTATAAATACCTATCTCATCTGATTTTTTGATTATATGTGAAGTACATTGAAATTGTTTATTTTCATTTTTTTTTGGTACGGGGCATTGAATCTGGGGGCATTTTACCTCTGAGATAAACCCTCAGCCCCTTTTTAGTTTTTATTTTGAAACAGGGTCTGGCTAAATTGTTAAGAGTCTCACTAAGTTGCTGAGGCTGACCTCCAACCTGTGATCCGCCTCAGCTTCTCAAGTACTGGGATTACAGGTGTGTACCACCACTCTTGTCTTTGAAATTGTGTTTTTTTTTTTTAAGCTTTTTAAAATTATATGCTTCCCATGCTACTGCTGTAATTTAGATACTATGAACTCATGTTCACACTATTTTGGTGATCTGTGGTCTACTGAGGCTTCTATTTCAGCTTACTGTGTTTGTTTGTTTGTTTGTTTATTTATTTATTTATTTATTTATTGCGGTACTGGCGATTGAACCCAGGGGCATTCTACCTCAGAGCTATACCCCCAGCCCTATTTTGTATTCTTTATTTTGAAACAGGGTCTTACTAAGTTGCAGAGGGCCTTACTAAGTAGCTGAGGCTGGCTGCGAACCCAGATCTTCTGGTCTCAGCCTCCCAAGTACAGGCATGCGCCACCACACCTGGTTTACTGTGTTATTTAAGAGGTAAATGAAGGAAGTTTCTCTTGTTTTTTTTTTTTTTTTTTGTGTGTGTGTGTGTGGTACTGGTAATTGAATACAGAGGCATTCTACCTCCGAGTTACACTCCCAGATCGATTTTATTTCTTAGCTGGAAAACCTCACTGGAAAACCTCTCAGCAACCTCACTAGGTTGCTGAGAGCCTCACTAAATTGCTGAGGCTGTCCTTGAACCTAGAATCCTCCAGTCTCAGCCTCACTAAGTTGTGGAGGGGCTTGCTAAATTGCTGAGGCTGGCTTGGAACCTGTTATCCTCCTATCTCAGTCTCCCCAGTGCTGGGATTACAAGCGTGCGGCACCAGACCTGGCTGGAAGCTTATCTTTCTAAGATGTAAAACTGCTTCTATAGTTGCTTTTTGTTTGTTTTTGTTTAATTAATTAATTTATTTTTGTGGTAGTGGGAACTGGACCTCAGGGGTGATGCCCTTAGCCCTGTTTTACTATTAATGTCAAAACAAGATCTCACTTAAGTTGCTGAGGTTTGCCTCGAACCTGCGATCCTTGTCTTGACTCAGCCTTCCAAGTACTGGCATTACAGGTGTGGGCCACTATGCCCATCTGAGTCTGTAGTTCTTTGGTTTTAATGGCTAAACTGTTAATCTGCAAGTTCTTTCTGTTCTGGTGTTTGCCTAATATATCTTAGTTTCTTTTTCCTTCCATTTTATGATTTAGTGTTTTGAAATACTGATAGTTTGTTTTATTCATGCATTATTTTGAAATTTCTAAAACTTCATGTTGGAATGCTTTCCCTAACATACTTTTACCTTTAAGAATTGTTGAAAGCCGGGCATGGTGGCGCACGCTTGTAATCACAGTACTTGGGAGGGTGAGACATGAGGATCGCAGGTTCGTGGCCAGCCTCAGCTATTTAGTGAGGCCCTCCACAACTTGGTAAGACCCTGTTTCAAAATAAAGAATAAAAAATAGGGCTGGGGGTGTAGCTCAGAGGTACAATGCCCTGGTTTCAATCTCTAGTACCACAAAAAAAAAATTGTTGAGGTATCCCTTTTGTCTTCTGATTAATGATTTCACTTTATGTTTGTTGTGTGTATTTTTTATTTTTTGTAATACCAGGTATTGAACTCAGGGGCCTTCTGCCTCTGATCCACATCCCTCCCCAACCCTAATTTATTTTTATTTTGAAGCAGGATCTTGCTAAGTTGCTGAGGCTGGCCAGGAATCTGCAATCTTTCTGTTTTAGCCTGGCATTACTGGTGTTTGCCACTGCACCTGACCTTGTCACTTTGTCTTCTTTTTTTTTTTATGGTATTGGGGATTGAACCCAGGGGCATTTTACCTTCAGGGTATACCCCCATAAATTTTTAGTTTTTGTCTTGAGACGGGGTCTTACTAGGTTGTTGAGAGTCTCGCTACATTGCTGAGGGGCTCGAAACGGTGATCCTCTTGTTTCAGCCTCCCAAGAACTGGGATTACGGGTGTGCACCACCATACCTGGCTTTCTGTGTTTTTTGACAATGAAACTATAGGACTTTATAAATTTCATTTATTTTTGTGTGATACCAAGGATTGAACCCAGAGGCATTCTACCTCCAAGCTACACCCCAAGACCGATTTTATTTCTTATTTGGAAACAGGGTCTCACTACTAGGTTGATGAGAGTCTCACTACTTGCTGAGGCTGTCCTTGAACCTGCTATCCACCTGTCTCAGCCTCCCAAGTACAGGAATTACAGGTATGCACCTCCATGCCTGGCATAAAGCTTTATAAATGATGAGGAAAAGAACTTAGTTGATTGCTTTCAGTTTGGTCTGTGCTTAGCTAATTGAAGGACCTAACACTAATCAATGTCTCTCTCTCTCTCTCTCTCTTTTTAAATATGGTACCGAGGATTGAACCCAGGGCCTCTCTACCACCAAGTTGCATCTGAAGGTCCTTTTTTTCCCTTTTCTTTTTTTTTTTTGGTGGTACTAGAGATTGAACCCAGAGGCTTTCTACTTCTGAGCTATACCCCAGCTCCACTCCCCCCCTTTTTTTTAATTAAAAAAATTTTTTTTGGTGGTACTGGGGATTGAACCCAGGGGCATTGTACCTTCGAGATACATCCCCAGCCCCATTTTTTCTTCTTCTTTTTTTTTTGTGGTACTGGGGATTGAACCCTGGGTATTCTGCCTCTGAGCTATACTCTCAGTCCTATTTTTTATTCTATATTTTGAAACAGTGTCTCACTAAGTTGCAGAGGGCTTCACTAAGTAGCTGAGGCTCACCACAAACCCACAGTACTCCTGTTTCAGCCTCCCAAGTACTGGGATTACAAGTGTACACCATCACGCCTGGCTTTTTTTTAAATTTTGAAACAGGGTCTTAACTAGGTTGCTCAGCTGGTCTGGATCCTGTGATCATGCTGTCTCAGCTTCCCATGTGCTGGGGTTACAGGCATGTGCCACCATGCCCTGCTTATCTATGGCCCTTTTTATTTTGAGATAGTCTCACTATTTTGCTGAGGTTGGTCTCTGAATTGAGATCCTCCTGCCTTAGCCTCCTGAATAGCTGGGATTATAGGCATGTGCCATAGAACCTGTCCTTAACTGGTTTTGAATATATATTATGTCCCCAGACTAAACCACTGGTTCTCTTAAAGCATTTTCTTCCCACATAAATTGAATATTTAAAATTTTCCTTGTAAGCTTGGCCTGGAGCATGCTTGTAATCCTAGTCCTTGAAAGGTTGAGACTGGAGGATCACATTTTCAAGGATAGCCTCAGCAATTTAGTGAGGCTGTCAGCAATCTAGTGAGACCCTGTTTCCAAATAAGAAATAAAATTAGTCTGGGGATATAGCTCGGAGGTAGAATGCCTCTGGTTTCAATCCCCACTACCACACAAAAAATAAAATTTTCCTTGTAAGTGATCTGCTCTAACTTGTCTAATTCTGTGGGTATTTTACCTTGTTGATTATTTGTAACCAGCAGCTTTTTTGTTTGTTTGTTTTGTGGTACTGGGGATTGAACCCAGGGGCATTCTACCTCCGAGCTACACCCCCAGCCCTATTTTTTTTCTTTATTTTAAAACAGGGTCTCACTACTTGCGGAGGGCCTCACTAAGTAGCTGAGGCTGGCTGCAAACCCTAATCCTCCAGTCTCAGCCTCCCAAGTACTGGGATTACAAGCATGTGCCACCACGCTGGGCTTACCAGCAGCTTCTCTGATAACAGGGTTGAGGCAGTTTTAGATGATGAACAGTCATCTTTTTGAAGTAATGACACTGGTCTTTGTCCTTATCTAGTTGCCAACCGGAGGCCCTATCGGGAGTATTATGTGGAGGCTTTTGGAGACCCTTCTGAAAGAGCCTGGGTGGCTGGAAAAGCAATCGTCATGTTTGAAGGCAGACATCAATTTGAAGAACTACCTGTCCTTAGGAAAAGAGGGAAGCAGAAAGAAAAAGGATATAGGCATAAGGTAAAAACAAAAACCAAAAGAGGGGTCTGTTTAAAACTATGTACTTTGTTGAAGTCAGCAGAGAGGAGGAGAAAAAGTATTATATTTTTAAAATATAAGCTGTTTCCTTTGGTAGTATGGCATCTATGAGAAAATAGCTAGGAAGCAGTGTTTTGTGCAGCGATGTGCTTGCTGGGCCTAGCCTTTTTTTTTTTTTTCCTTTTTTGGGGCAGTAGAAATTAAACCTAGGGGCATTCTACCTCTTAGCTACACCTCTATCCGTATTTTATTTTTCATTTTGAAACAGGGTCTCACTAAGTTGCAGAGGGTTTTGCTAAGTTGCTGAGGCTGGCTGTGAATCTGTGATCCTCCTGTTTCAGCCTCCCAAGTCCTGGGATTACAAGCGTCATTCACCACGCCTGGCTGTGCCTAGGTTGTGAAATACTTATACTAAGTTTTTTGAAAAATGATTTTAACTTGCTTGCTTTCTCTCTTGTTTTTTTTTCACCTTCTAATAGGAATTTAACCCAGCGGGGCATTCTACCTCTGAGCTACACCTTCAGCCCTTTTTAAAACTTTTTTAAGTTGTTGAGGCTGGCTTTGAACCTGTGATCTGCCTGTTTCAGCCTCCCAAGTACTGGGTTTTCAGGCATGCACCACCACTCCTGGCTTATGCCTGGCTCTTAACGTCAATTCTAAAAGAAAGAAACCATTCTTCTCATTTTGTTGTTTCTTACTTTCCCATGTATACATACTATATATAAGTACTTTTGAATTTTTTAAATCATAAATAGGATAATTTAAAGTTAGTTTGCCATTTACAACCTATTCTGAGACTTGGTGTCTTCATCTTTAAAATTAGTATAATAACATGGACCTTGTAGAACCTGTTCTGATAATTAGAAATAAATATAAAATGCTTAATATGTCATAAGGTTGGTATTCTGTAAACAATTAGTATATTTTGTTAGAATGGAGTATCCTTTCTAATAATTTGGGTGGTTAGTGGTGGTGAGGTATCTGAGCTTTTATGTTAAGCCTTTATCTAGATTTATCATACTTCTTTTCAGAAGAGTTCAGTAGGGCTTTCCCATTCTGGAACGTTGCTTCACTCTGGGTCACAAACATAAGCACTAGTGAATGTGTGTTTGTATGTAAAAGCAACCAGATGGTTTTTTGCTTTATAAGAGGAGGCTACCCTGTCTAGTGACTTTAAGTTTTTTGTGTGTATGTGTGTGTGGTACTAAGGATAGAACCCAGGAATGTTCTATGTCTGTGCTATATCCTCAGCCCTAAAATAGGGCCTATTTTAGGGCTGAGGATATAGCACACTTAGTGAGAACTTAGTCTCAATTAGTGAGAACTTAGTCTCACTGAGTTGCAGAGGGCCTCACTGGATTGCTGAGGCTGTTCTTGAACCTGTGATCCTCCTGTCTCAGTCTCCCAAGTACTGGGATTACAGGTGTTTGCCACCATGCCTGGCTGACTAAGTTTTGCTTGCTATGCAGCACATCTCCTTCAAATGTGTTAAAGTTATTTGTGAGCACTAACAAATAATAGGGTTGAACATTGACTAGTACCTTTGGTGTGGAGCCAAGGAAGGAAATAAGACTGGAAAAGTAGGTGTATTTCTCAGAGTTTTTTTTTTTTTTTTTTTGCGGTACCGGGGATTGAACCCAGGGGCATTCTACCTCTGTGCTACACCCCCGGCCCTATTTTTTATACTTTATTTTGAAACCGGGTCTCATGAAGTTGCGGAGGGCCTCACTAAGTAGAGAGAGAGAGAAAGCTGTGGCTGGCCGCGAACCCAGATCCTCCGGTCTCCACCTCCCAAAGTACTGGGATTACAAGTGTGCGCCACCATGCCCAGCTATTTCTCAGAGTTCTAATGTCCTCAGGCTGTAAGGAATCTAGAAAAGAACATGTGTAATTTGTTGTACTTAGAGTGTCTCTGGACTACTTAATTATGTCTCAGTGATAACTTGGTTACAGTGCAGGTTATATGTAACTTGTATAAAAGAGCCTTGTTTAGCTAGGTTCTAGTGGTAACTGGAATTTCAAATTTCAGGTCCCAGGTTGCGGATGTAGCTCAGTGGTAGAACACTTGCCTAGTATGCACAAGGCCTCCAGTTTGATCCTCAGCACTGCCAAAAAAAAAAAAAAAAAGAAATCAGGACCCCTAGAGGGCAGATCCTTACCTATTTTTTCCATATTCATTTCTTTTAATCTTTTGGTTTTTTAAATGCACCCGAGGATTTGCATACCCTTTATAAATCAGGTATAAAAATAAATCCTCATTTTAATGTATAGAGGATTAAGTGGGGAGGGTCTGAGTATTACTTGGTTTAGAAATGTAATGTTAATCAGTTCTAGTCTAAGTTATGGTTCACTCCTTTGTGCTTATAAGTCTAGGTAGTAGGGTGGAAGGTTTATAAGATCAACCCAGTAATGACAGATTGGCAGTATTGTTGGGGAATCTCTATTAGGTAAGCTCTGGGTGAGCTTAGGTGCTGCTAACTACCTGGCTATTCCTGTAAAAAGGTCTTGAATAAGTGCAACAAGTTTTGAAAATGCTTCTGATTTGAAAGATGTTTATGTTTCTATTCCCACTCAAATTTCTCTGATAAGTGATATCCTTTAAATTTTAGGTTCCTCAGAAAATTTTGAGTAAATGGGAAGCCAGTGTTGGTCTTGCTGAACAATATGATGTTCCTAAAGGGTCAAAGAACCAAAAATGTGTCACCCGTTCAATCAAGTTGGACATTGAGGAGGACATGCCATTTGAGGACTGTACAAATGATCCTGAATCAGAACATGAACTGCTGCTTAATGGCTGCTTGAAATCTCTGGCTTTTGATTCTGAGCATTCTGCAGATGAGAAGGAAAAGCCCTGTGCTAAGTCTCGAGCCAGAAAAAGCTCTGATAACTCAAGAAGGACTAGTGTGAAAAAAGGCATCATGGAATTTGAAACACACAAGGAGGAACGGAGGGGAAAGATTCCAGAGAACCTTGGCCTCAACTTTACCTCTGTGGATGTATCTGATAAGCAGGCTTCTAATGAACTTTCCAGGATAGCAAACAGCCTCACAGGGTCCAGCACTGCCCCAGGAAATTTTCTGTTTTCTTCATGTGGAAAAAATACTGCAAAGAAAGAATTTGAGACTTCAAATTGTGATTCTTTATTGGGCTTGTCTGAAGGTGCCTTGATCTCTAAACGTTCTGGGGAGAAAAAGAAACTTCAGCGAGGCCTGGTATGCAGTTCAAAAGTACAGCTCTGCTATATTGGAACTGGTGATGAGGAAAAGCGAAGTGATTCCATTAGTATCTGCACCACTTCTGATGATGGAAGTAGTGATCTGGATCCTGTGGAACACAGCTCAGAGTCTGATAACAGTGTGCTTGAAATTACAGATGCTTTTGATAGAACAGAGAACCTGTTATCCATGCAGAAAAATGAAAAGCTCAAGTATTCTAGGTATTCTACCACAAATACTAGAGTAAGAACAAATCAAAAGTCCCTCATTATTAACTCACATACAGACCACTTAATAGATTGTACTAAGACAGTGGAGTCTGGAACTGAGACATCTCAGGCTAATCTCTCTGATCTTAAGGTATCCACTCATGTCCACAAACCTCAATCGGATTTTAGAAATGATGGTCTCTCCCCAAAGTTCAACACACCATCAAGCATTCCCAGTGAGAACTCATTAATAAAGGGTGGGGCTACAAGTCAAACCCTATTACATTCGAAAAGCAAACAGCCCAAGTTCCGAAGTATAAAATGCAAGCATAAAGAAAATCCAGTTTTGGTGGAACCCCAAGTTACAAATGAGGACTGCAGTTTGAAATGCTGCTCTTCTGATACCAAAGGCTCTCCTTTGGCCAGCATTTCTAAAAGTGGAAAAGTGGATGGGTTAAAACTACTGAACAACATGCATGAGAAAACCAGGGATTCAAATGACATAGAAACAGCAGTGGTGAAACATGTTTTATCAGAATTGAAGGAACTCTCTTACAGATCCTTAGGTGATGATGTTAGTGACTCGGGAACATCAAAACCATTACTTTTTTCTTCTGCTTCTAGTCAGAATCATATACCTATTGAACCAGATTACAAATTTAGTACATTGCTAATGATGTTGAAAGATATGCATGATAGTAAGACCAAGGAGCAGAGGTTGATGACTGCTCAAAACCTGGTTTCATACCGGAGTCCTGTTCGTGGGGACTGTTCTACCAGTAGTTTAGTAGCAACACCTAAGGTTTTGGTTTCAGGAGGCTCCACCCACAATTCAGAAAAAAATGGAGATGGCACTCAGGACATAGCCCATCCTAAGTCTAGTGGAGGTGACTCCTTATCATCTGGGGAGTTATCTGCTTCTCAACCTGGCTTAGTCTCTGAAAGAAGAGACCTCCCTGCTTCTGGCAAAAGTCGTTCAAACTGTGTTACTAGGCGCAACTGTGGCAGGTCAAAGCCATCATCCAAATTGCGAGAAGCGCTTTCAGCCCAGATGGCAAAGAACACAGTTAACTGCAAAGCCTTAAAGACAGAACGCAAAAGAAAACTCAGCCGGCTTCCAGCTGTGACTCTTGAGGCTACAGTGCAGGGAGACAAAGAGAGTAGAGCCTCAGTGAATGGCCCATCAAGTGGTGGGGCTGAAGATTCCAATAAAGAAGAACCCCTTGAGTTAATGGGCCATTTAACTAGTGAAGAAGCTCACTTCTCCAATGTGCATTTTGATAACAAGGTTAAACAGTCTGACCTTGATAAAATTCCTGAAAAAGGACCCTCTTTTGAGAACAGAAAAGGCCTAGAGCTGGACCCTGAAATGAACAGTGAGAATGATGAACCCAGTGGGGTAAATCAAGTGGTGCCTAAAAAGCGGTGGCAGCGTTTAAACCAAAGGCGCACAAAACCCGGAAAGCGCACTAACAGGTTTAAGGAGAAAGAAAACTCTGAGGGTGCCTTTGGGGTCTTGCTTCCTGGTGGCCCTGTACAGAAGGGACAGGATGATTTCCCAGGGCATAGAACTCCTCCTTCTCCAGACATACTGGACTTGCCAACAGATCCAAATCATGCCAGCCATTTAGATGCAGTTGGGCCTCCGCTGAATGTTGGTGATAAATCCAGTGCCATCATGGAGGATATGGAAAAGGAGCCAGTAATTCCCAGTTTGACACCACAGGCTGAGCTCCCTGAACCAGGTAAGGACTTTGTGTCTGAAAGTACTGTGTTGAGAAAGTACTTACAATGTTTCCCTTCTGAAATTGTTGTAATGGAAAGATGAATTGTAAACTGGAGGGGAATGATTATAACTTGAAAAAGAAAGGACTTTATGTAGAAGGCTGTGAAATTTGAAGATCACATTTCCATGTATTTCCAGAGGTTTTTACTAAAAGCTTTTTGTTGTTGGCTTTGATGAGGTAGAATAGAAAAGATAGAAGTATTAGGCAGAAAGGAGACATTGGGAAAATAGAGATTTAAAATTTTGAAAGTTCATAATCTCACTCCACCCTATAGGGTGTGTTTAGTAAGTCCGAAGCCTTAATGAGTCCACACCCTTAATCACAATGGCTCCTCTCCACACCTGAGATGCTTAATGTGTGTAGGGTGGGTGAGGAGGACAAAGGTCAGACCCCCACTGCCTATCTGTTGGCCAGGGAAATTGAGGATTAAGTGGAAGTCCTGCCCTCTACTGTGCGACCCTATCTACCCCCTCCTATAAAAGAACTGCTAAAGCACTGGGACTCTCTCTTGCTGGCGTGGATGGATGGATGGACAGATGTGCGCAGGGAGGCTCGCTCTCCTCTTCTTGAGATGACCCCCAACCTGTATCCCCACCTTTCTTAAGCTGATTATACCTTTGCCTTTTTCTGATAGCACGTGTTGAAATTCTTATTCATCATGGAAGCCAAGAACCCCTCAGAATTAGCGTGTCTCCCATGACAGCTTTCCCCTCTTACACTCAAACACTTTTGCTCTTATTCCCCATATCCTACAGTTTTTTTTTTTAATGTACTGGGGATAGAACCCAGGGTCACTCTACAACTGAGCTACATTCCCTGCCCTCCCCCCCCCTTTTTTGGTGGTACTGGTGATTAACCCAGAGGCATTCTACCTCCAAGCTGCACTACCAGCCCAATTTTACTTTTTATTTGAAAACAGCCTAAGTTGCTGAGGCTGGCTGCAAATTGGTGATCTTCCTTTGTGAGCCTCCCAGGTACTCGGATTACAAACATGCCTCGTTGTGTCTGGCTCCCTTTTTATTTTTTTTTAACCTTGAGACAAAAATAAATAATAAAAACAAAAAAAAGTAAACAAAAAATATCTTGAGACAGGGTCTTGCCAAGTGGCCTAGGCTCCCTTGAACCTTTGATCCTTCTTTTTCAACCTTCAAAGTAGTGGAGTTACAGGAGTGAGCCACCCTGCTCGGCTAATAAAGATCCTTTTACCTCTGACTTCTTTCACTTTGCATAATGTTTTCAAGGTTTATCCCTGTTGTAGTATATGACAAGATCTCTCTCTCTCTCTGGTGCTGGGACTCATGCATGCTAGGCAAGAGTTCTGCTGTCCCCTTCCTCCCTTTGTTTTTTGAAAATGTGGTGCTGAGTGGCACATGCCTATAATCTCAGTACTTAGAAGGGGAAGGCTGAGGCTGGAGGATTGCCGGTTTGTGACCAGCTTCACCAACTTAGTGAGACCCAGTTTAAAAAAAAAAAATTAGGGTTGGGGGTGTAGCTCAGAGGATGAATGCCTGAGTTCAATCCCCAGTACCACCAAAAAAAGTGCTAGGTATTAAACCCATTGCTGCACACTATTCTACCTCCTGAGGTGTACTCCTGGCCCCTCTCCTTTAAGACTGCATACAATTTCAGTGGTATGTACACATCACTTCCTATCCAATTATTGGCTAATGAACATTTCATTTGTTTCTACATCTTGGCTCTTGTGAATAATGGTACAGTAAATATGGGTGTGCAGATAGCTCTTTGAGATGGGATTTTCAGTTATTTTGGATATATACCCAGAAGTGGAATTGCTTGGTTATATAGTAATTCTACTTTTAATATTTTGAGGAACCTCCATGTTGTTTTCCATAGTTGCTGCACCATTTTACAATTCCATCAATTAGTGCATAAGGGTTCTTTCTATATTCCTCTTAACACTTATTTTCTGTTTCTTTGATAGTAGCCATTCTGATGTGTAGTAGGTGATCTCCCATTGTAGTTTTGATTTGCATTTCTCTGATTAGTGATGTTGAGCATCTTTTCAGGTGTTTATTTGTATTTTATTTTATTTGTATTTCTTCTTTGGTGAAATGCCTGTTTAAATCTTTTGCTCATATTTTAATCTTTTTTTGTGTTTGTGGTACTGGGGATTGAACTCAGGGGCATTCTACCTTTAAGCTACACCCACAGCCCTATTTTTATTTTTTATTTTGAAACAGGGTCTCACTAAGTTGTAGAGGGCCTCACAAAGTTGCTGAGACTGGCTGCGAACCTGCGATCCTCCTGTCTCAGCCTCCCAAGTACTGGGATTACAAGTGTGCGCCACCACTCCTGGCTTTATTCTTTATTTTGAAGCAGAGTCTCACTAAGTTGCAGAGGGCCTCAATAAGTAGCTGAGGCAGGACGAGAACCTGTGATCCTGTCTCAGTCTCCCAAGTCCTGGGATTACAAATGTGTGCCACCACACCTGGCTGGTTGTTTTTTGAGTTAGTGACAGTTCTTCATATATCATAATTTACATATATATCATATGTATATATACACATATATATACACATAATTATATATATTATGATATATATCATAACTATATCTATTATATGATTTACAAATATTTTCTCCCATTCCATATCCTTTTCACTATGTTGATTGTTTGCTGTGTTACACAGAAGTTTTAACACCTGATGTAGTCTGGTTTGACTATTTTTGCTTTTGTTACCTATGTTTTTGAGGTCATAGTCAAGAAATCAATTACCATTCCTTTTTTTTTTTTTTTTTGTGGTACTAGGGATTGAATCCAGGAGCATTCTACCTCCGAGCTACACTCCCAGCCCTATTTTTTTATTCTTTATTTTGAAACAGGGTCTCACTAAGTTGCGAAGGGCCTCACTAAGTAGCTGAGGCTGGCCGCGAACCCAGATCCTCCAGTCTCAGCCCCCCCAAGTACTGGGATTACAAGCGAGCATCACTACGCCTGGCTTCCAATTTTTTTTGTGTGTGGTATTGGGGGTGGAACCTAGGGCCCTTCTACCTCCAGGTTATACCCTCAGCCCTATTTTATTTTTTATTTGGAAACAGGGTCTCACAGAGTTGCTGAGAGCCTCACTAAATTGCAGAGGCTAATTTTGAACCTATGATCCTCCTGTCGCAGCCTCCCAAGTACTGGGATTACAGGTGTGTACCACCATGCCAGCCTACCATTTCAATTTCATGAAGTTTTCCCCTGTGTTTTCTTCTAGGAGTATTATAGTTTCAGGTCTTATGTTTAGGTCTTTCACCATTTTTTGTTAGTTTTTCTGTATGGTGTAAGGGCAGGTTCCATCTTCTTTTGCATGTGAATATCTGGTTTCCCCATTGTGTAATCTTGGCACCCTGTTGAGGATCTTTCGATGGTTTGTTTCAGGATTCTCCATTCTGTTCTGTGTTTATGCTTTACCATGCTTTTGATTGCCATAGCTTTGTGATTTGATCATGGTAAGTTGTCCAGGCTGGCCTCCAACTCTCCATTCTCTTGCCTCAGCCTCCAAGGTACTGGGATTATTGGTTTCTGGCTTTTATGTAATTTTTGTAGTACTTAATTGCTATAGCTTTGAAATCCAACTTTATCCTTTCTGAGATTATTTTGATTCTTCTGAGTCTTTTGTGTTTCATATTAATTTTAGGATTGCCTTGTCAATTTCTGCAAAATAGCCAACTGGGGTTTTGATAGGGATTATGCTGAATCTACTGTAGGTCATTTCAGGCAGTGTTACCATCCTAGCAATATTAAGGTGTCCTGCTGGGCGTTGGTGGCCCATGGCCATAATCCCACTATTTGGGAGGCTGAGACAAGAGGATACCAGGTTCAAGGCCAGTCTCAGCTATTTATTTATTTATTTATTTATTTATTTATTTATTTATTTATTTTTGCAGTACAGGGGATTGAACCCAGGGGTGTTCTACCTCCGAGCCACACCCCCCCCCCCCGGCCCTATTTTTTATCCTTTATTTTGAAACCGGGTCTCATGAAGTTGTGGAGGGCCTCACTAAGTAGCTGAGGCTGGCCGTGAACCCGGATCTTCCGGTCTCAGCCTCCCAAGTACTGGGATTACAAGTGCGTGCCACCACGCCAGGCCAGTCTCAGCAATTTATAGAGGCTCTCAGCAATTTAATGACACCTTGTTTCAAACTAAAAAATGAAATAGATTTCGAATCCCTGAACAAGAGATAGTTTTTCATCTATTTAAATTGTGTTTTCATTCAACATAGTTTTGTCATTTTCAGTATACAAGCCTAGTGCTTCTTTTGTTAATTTTGAGGTTTTTTTTTTTTTTTTTTTGCTGTACTAGGGATTGAACCCGGGGCATTCTACCTCTAAGATACACCCACAGCCCTATTTTTTATTCTATCTATAGCTATCTATCATCTATCTACCATTTATTTATTTATTTATTTATTTATTTTGGTGCTGGGTATTGAACCTAGGGGAGTTCTACCTCTGAGCTACACCCCCAGCTCTATTTTATTTTTTAGTTTGAAACAGAGTCTCACCAGGTTGCTGAGAGTCTCACTACATTGTGGAGGCTGGATCCTCCTAGCTCAGCCTCCCATGTACTGGAATTACAAGCATGCCCCACCACGCTTGGCTATTCTTTTTATTTTGAAACAGGGTCTCACTAAGTTGCAGAGGGCCTCACTAAAGTAGCTCAGGCTGGCCATCAACCCGTGATCCTCCTGTCTCAGCCTCCCAAGTACTGGGATTACAAACATGCCCACCACACCCAGCTTATAATTGATTCTTAAAAAATTTTTTTTTTTTTTTGCGGGATTGAATCCAGGGGCATTCTACCTCCGTGCTACACCCCCGGCTCTATTTTTTATCTTTATTTTGAAACTGGGTCTGACGAAGTTGCAGAGGGCCTCACAAGGCGCGCGGGGGGGGGGGGATCGCGCACCACGCGCGCTGAGGTTGGCCGCGAACCCGGATCCTCTGGTCTCCGCCTCCCAAAGTACTGGGATTACAAGCCTGCGCCACCACGCCCAGCTTTATTTATTATTATTTTTTTTTGTGGTACCGGGGATTGAACCCAGGGGCTTTCTACCTCCGCGCTACATCCCCGGCCCTATTTTTTATACTTTATTTTGAAACCGGGTCTCACGAAGTTGCAGAGGGCCTCACTAAGTTGAGAGAGAGAGAGAGAGAGAGAGAGAAAGCTGAGGCTGGCGGACAACTGGGATCCTCAGGTATCCACCTCCCAAAGTACTGGGATTACAAGCGTGTGCTACCACGCCCTGCTTTAGTTGGCTTTTAATTGAAATGTCAAGTATGTGCCAGACTGGGAGAAAATATTTTAGTGTAAGATTTGTTCTTTTGGTTTTTGTTTGTTTGTTTTTTGGTGGTACCTAGGATCGAACCCAGGGACATTCTACCTCCAGGCTACACCCCCCAGCCCTATTTTTTTTTTTTTTTTTTTTTTTTTTGCTGTACCAGGGATTGAACCCAGGGGCGTTCTACCTTCGCGCTACGCCCCCGGCCCTATTTTTTATACTTAATATTTTGAAACCGGGTCTCACGAAGTTGTGGAGGGCCTCACTAGAGAGAGAGAGACAGAGAGAAACAGGGAGAGAGAGAGAGAGAGAGAGAGAGAGAGCGAGCTGAGGCTGGCTGCGAACCCAGATCCTCCGGTCTCCACCTCCCAAAGTACTGGGATTACAAGCGTGCGCCACCCCGCCCGGCCCCAGCCTTATTTTTTAATCTTTATTTTGAAACAGGGTCTCACTAAGTTGTGGAGGGCCTTGCTAAGTATCTGAGGCTATCCGGGAACCCAGATCCTCTGGTCTCAGCTTCCCAAATACTGGGATTACAAGCTTGCACCACCACGCCCAGCTCTGTTCTTTTGTTTTTAAGTATGACTTTTTTGCCTCTGATTTCTTAATTTAGCTTAAGATCAAGAATTTATGCCTTTTTCTTTCTCATCTTGCTTTGTTACTTCTGGTTCTAGTTTTCACCAATAGGCATCAAAACTCTGGGTAAATTATTCTTAGTTTGAGACGTTACTGTTCAAGGTAGGATCATCTGCAAAACTGTTACTGGTCTCTGTGAGGGAACTGTAAGCTCAGATGTTGAGTAAGTATTTAGAACCTTTTTTAGCAATTTATTGTGATAATTATATGTCTTTTGTCTAGCACTTGATTTTGTTGGTATTTAGAACCTTTTGTAGCAATTTATTGTGATAGTTATATGTGTTTTGACTGTAGCACTTGACTTGTATTTTGTATGTTTCTTTTTCCATTAATTCAAACAGATGATTTGAAAAGCAGCCCATTAGGACATTCATGCCCATCCTTAGTTGTAGTCTTAGTTTTTGTTTTTGTTTTCCCTATTTGGATCTTCTCTTTTGGATTTGGGCTGCAAATAAATACTATCCAGTTAGCTTAATTCCATGCCTCTTTTTAGCCTAGATTTCTCTGGCTTTGGATTTAGAAATTTTTATTTGGAGCTTCTAATAACAGATTTATTATCTAGCCTGTTCTCTTGTCTATCCTTGAGTACCATATCATCAGTTACTTTTTCTCTTGATAGCCTTTCCTTCTTTCACTGCCTTTATAGATTTGCCCTTGGGTATCTAATAGGGTTACGTGGGTGCTGGAACTAATCTTTTTTTTTTTTTTTTTGCAATACCGGGGATTGAACCCAGGGGCGTTCTACCTCTGAGCTACACCCCTGCCCCTATCTTCTTTATTCATTCTTTCTTTCTTTCTCTCTCTTTCTTTCTTTCTTTCCTTTTTTCTTTTCTTTTCTTTCTTTTTTTTCTTTCTTTGTTTTCTTTTCTTTTCTTTCTTTCTTTCTTTTCTTCTTCGATACCAGGGATTGAACCCAGGGGCATTTTACCTTCGAGCTACACCCCAGGCCCTATTTTTTTATCCTTTATTTTGAAACCAGGTCTCACAAACTTGCGGAGGGCCTCACTAAGTAGCTGAGGCTGGCTGCAAACCCGGATCCTCTGGTTTCCGCCTCCCAAGTACTGGGATTACAAGCGTGCGCCACCACACCCGGCTTTATTCTTTAATTTGAAACAGGGTCTCACTAAGTCACGGAGGACCTCTATGCCTCCCAAGTACTGGGATTACAAGCGTGTGCCACCACACCCAGCTGGAACTAATCTTTTCCTTGATTTTTTTTATTACTAATAAACATGGGTATGTTGTGAAAGCAGATTTTTGTCTTTTCCTTAGGAATATTTCACAGTGTTCTTCATTGTAATATTTCAAGCATTTGCATATAATTTTATTTACTTAATTAAAATTGTTTTAGTTTGTTATATGGTAATATGTGCACATAATACAAAAGATGCAGAAAGTTAAATTTATTTTATTTATTTCATTTATTTTTTTTGCAGTACTGGGGGTTGAACCCAGGGGCATTCTACCTCTGATCTACACCCCCAGCCCTATTTTTTTTTTATTCTTTATTTTGAAACAGGGTCTCACTAAGTCGCGGAGGACCTCACTAAGTAGCTAAGGCTGGCCGGGAACCGATCCTCCTGTGTCAGCCTCTCAAGTACTGGGATTACAAGAGTGCGCCACCACGCCCGGCTTAGAAAGTTAATTTTAAAAAGTTAATAAAAGAGCCGGGCATGGTGGTGCACGCTTGTAATCCAAGTACTTGGGAGGTGGAGACCAGAGAATACAGGTTCGCAGCCAGGCCTCAGCTAATTAGTGAGACCCTCCGCAACTTCCTGAGACCCGGTTTCAAAATAAAGTATAAAAAATATGGCCGGGGGTATAGCTCGGAGGTAGAACGCCTCTAGGTTCCATCCCCGGTACCGCAAAAAAAAAAGTCAATAAAAATATTCTCTCCAACCATATCCCATCATGGTTCAGATCTTTTCTTTAGAGCTATTTAGTGCAAGAATAAGAAAAGGAGAAGTGCCGGGCGTGGTGGCCCACACTTGTAGTCCCAGTATTTGGGATGCGGAGACCAGAGGATCTATGTTTGCTGCCAGCCTCAGCTACTTAGTGATGATCTCTACAACTTTGTGAGACCCGGTTTCAAAATAAAGGATAAAAAATAGGGTTAGGGGTGTAGCTCAGAGGTAGAATGCCCCTGGGTTCAATCCCTGGTACCGCAAAAAAAAAAAAAAAAAAAAAAGAAAAGGAGAGATTTAGTGGGCATGGTGGTGCACACCTGTGTCCCCAGTAACACACACACATGCCCAAAAAAAGTTTTTATTTTTTGCACCTTGATTTTTATTTCTACTCTCCTTTTGGTACACAAGTGTCTTATTTTTAAGTTTTAAAGTACTTATAGTGTGCCATAATTTGTTAAATCTATCCTTTTTTTTTGGTGTTGATGATGGAACCCAGAGAGGTATTCTACCTCTGAGCTACACCTTCAGCCTTATTTTATTTTGAAACAGGGTCTCACTAAATTGCAGAGGGTCTCACTAAGTTTATTTGAGGCTGGCATCAAACCCGTGATCCTCCTGTCTCAGCCTCCCAAGTACTGGGATTACAAATGTGGACCACCATGCTTATTTATTATCATAGTAGCCTTAAATCGTTTGTGTATTGTTGTTGTTGTTGTTACTAGGGCTTGAACCCAGGGGTGTTCTACCTCAGAGCTATACCCCCAGCCCTATTTAATTTTTTTTTAAATTTTGAAACAGGGTCTCGCTAGGTTGATGAGAGTCTTACTACTTGCTGAGGCTATGGTTGAACCTGTGATACTCCTGTCTCAGCCTCCCAAAAATTGGGATTACAGATGTGCAGAACCACACCCAGCTTTTTTTAAAAATACTTTTATTGGTGCATTATAGTCCCACATCATAATGTATTTCATAGTGATAGTGACATACATGCATGCAGCATTTAGTGGGCTTTTCCCTGGCTTCCTCCTGATTCTCCCACCCCCTTCCCTGTACAGGGTATTGAGATCAACATTGGTATTTTCACATATGTACATAATGTCAATGGAAGTGATTTCTTCATTGATTCTCCCCCTCCCTCTCCCCATCTTCCTTCCCCTTCCCCTAGACCACCTCCCTGGCTTCACTGGAGTTTCTCCTCCATTATCTGAAGTCTCTCTGGTATCCTGATAACTCCCTAGCTTCTGCATGTGAGAGAAAGGATTAAGAGATTCTTGAATGTTAAATGGCTAAACATTGCCCTGGTACATAGTAAACCTCTGTTTTTTCCTCGTTTTCTTTGGACTTTTTTTCTGTTAAAAATATTATTGAGTGGTGGCGCACCCTTGTAATCCCAGTACTTTGGGAGGCGGAGACCGGAGGATCCGGGTTTGCGGCCAGCCTCAGCTCTCTCTCTCTCTCTCTGTCTCTCTCTCTCCCCCTCTTTAGTGAGGCCCTCCGCAACTTCGTGAGACCCAGTTTCAAAATAAAGTATAAAAAATAGGCCCGGGGATGTAGCACGGAGGTAGAACACCCCTGGGTTCAATCCCCGGTACCGCAAAAATAAAAAAAGAAAAGAAAAGAAATAAAAAAAATATTATTGGTGACCGGGCATGGTGGCGCATGCTAGTATTGTCCTCAAGAGGATGTTGCAAAAAGTAGGGTTCCACCCACACGTGGTGGCGCACACTTGTAATCCCAGTACTTCAGAGGCTGAGCCAGTAGGATCCGGGTTCGGGTCCAGCCTCAGCTACTTAGACCCTCTGCAACTTAGTGAGAGCCTGTTTCAAAATAAAGAACAAAAAATAGGGCTGGGTCCGGGTGTGGTGGCGCATGCTTGTAATCCCAGTACTTGGGAGGCTGAGACCAGAGGATCTGGGTTTGCAGCCAGCCTCAGCTACTTAGTGAAGCCCCCCGCAACTTAGTGAGACCCTGTTTCAAAATAAAGAATAAAAAATAGGGCTGGGGGTGTAGCTCAGAGGTAGAATGCCCTGGGTTCAATCCCCAGTACTGCCAAAAAATTATATATAATATATATTATTGGTGTTTGAAAACTTGGATGGGTTTGTAATAGGAATTGATTAAAACATAGTCTACTTGCCTCAGAGCATAAAGTAATTGCCATTAACTGTCATAGGTATGAATGTATATATTTATTCCAAAAGTGTTTTGGCTTTTCTACCAAGGCAGGTTATTCAAACATTATTGTTCGATTTGGAAACAATTACTTGGCTTATGGCTTTCATTTCTTTGTTCTTCTCTTTTTTTTTTTTCTTTTGGTGATTTTATTTTTTATTTTGAAACAGGGTCTTGCTAAATTGCTGAGGGTCAGCCTGAAATCTGTGATCGTCCCATCTTGACCTCTCAAGTACTGGGATTATATGCATGCACCATCATGCCTAGTTCTAAAGAAAGGTTTTATGGCCTGTGTTCATATGTGTAGTCTAAGGAGTAAGAGGTTTTTGTGGAGCTTATGGTACCTATGACCTTTTTTCTTTTTGGCCTCAAGTTTGGTTTGCTTGCTCTCCTTGTTTGATTTTTTTTTTCCAGTCAGGGTCTATGTGTTGCCCAGGGTGGCTTGAACTCCTGACTCATTGCTTATCTTTTATTGAGAAAATGTCAGTAATGCCACATTTTTGCTTGGGAGGCTGAGACAGGAGGATTGCAAGGACAATCAAGGACAGTTCAAGGACAGCCTCAACAAGTAGGGAGTCTCTCAGCAACATAGTGAGACCCTGTTTCAAAACAAAGATAAAGAGCTAGGAGTGGAGCTCAAAGATAGAATGCCCCTGGGTTCAGTCCCCAGTAACCCTCCCCCCCCATGCACACACACAAAATAATGTCACATTCAACTGAATCAGAAACAGCTTCTTGTGAAATTATCATATTTTTTTGTGAAATGCTACTTGTTTCCTGGGTACACTGTGTCTTGAATCATGTACGCATTAGCTCTGTTCCCAAAGAGTTTACAGCATGGAAAAATGACTAAAATATATTAAGTGTATTAAACTAGGATCAAGTTGCCTGGGGATGCTGCTCAGTGGTAGAACACTTGCCTACCTTGTACAAGGCCCTGGGTTCAATCCCCAGCAGTGCAAAATAAACAAACATTGGGCATTCTACCTCCGAGCTACACCCCCAGCCCTATTTTTTATTCTTTATTTTTTGAAACAGGGTCTCACTAAGTTGTGGGGGGCTTCACTAAGTAGCTGAGGATGGCAGCGAACCCGGATTCTCCTGTTCAGCCTCCCAAGTACTGGGATTACAAGTGTGCACTACCACGCCTGGCGAGAAATTTAATAGTTGTTTCTACCATTAATTTGAAGAAAATTGTTATATAGTTGTCCCTCTTTATCCATAGGTTTTGCACATCTGTGAATTCAGCCAACTGTGGGTCAGAAATACATAATGTTTTTGGTACTGGGAACTGAACCCAGTGGCATTCTACCTCTGAGCTACACATACCCAGCCCTTTTTATATTTTATTTTTTGTTTGTTTGTTTGTTTGTTTCTTGCGGTACTGGGGATTGAACTCAGGGGTGTTCTACCTCCGCGCTACACCCCCGGCCCTATATTTTATACTTTATTTTGAAACCGTGTCTCATGAAGTTGCGGAGGGCCTTCACTAAGTAGAGAGAGAGAGACAGGGGGAGAGAGAGAGAGAGAGAGCTGAGGCTGGCCGCTAACCTGGATCCTCCGGTCTCTGCCTCCCAAAGTACTGGGATTACCACGCCCGACCCTGTTTTTTTTTTTTTTTATACTTTATTTTGAAACCGGGTCTCACGGGGATGCGGAGATCCTCACTAAGTAGCTGAGGCTGGCCTCGAACCTGGATTCTCCGGTCTCCGCCTCCCAAGTACTGGGATTACAAGAGAGTGCCACCACGCCCGGCTTTTATATTTTATTTTGAAACAGGGTCTGTAAGTCTTGCTGCATTCTGGGGCTGAGTCAAACCTGTGATCCCCTTGTCTCAGCATCCTTCAAACTTGTGATCCTCTTGTCTCAGCCTCCCAAGTGCTGGTATTGCGGGCATATGCCACCATGCTTGTCTAAAATATTTGGAAAATAGAAATCGTGCATGTATTACACATGTACAGACCTCATCTTTGGTCATTCTTCCCTATAAAATATATAAAATATATAAAATTTATATTCGGCATTATAAGTAATCTAGAGATCATTCGAAGTATAGGGGAGGATATGCTTAGGTTACATGCAAATATGCCATTTTGTGTTAGGGACTTTGGTATCCACAAATTTTGGTATCTGAGGGGGTTCCTGGACCAGTATTTCATGGATGCTTAGGGACAGTTGTACTTAATCTGTCTTTTGCACAGATGACACACATTTTTATGACATTGAGATAATGATATATATCTAATAATTTTTATATTATTTTGCTACTGGAGGTTGAATCCAGAGGCATTCTACCTCTGAGTTATACCCCCAGTCCTATTTTTATTTTTTATTTTTGAAACAGGGTCTCACTAAGTTGCTAAGGGACCTTGCTAAGTTGCTGAGGCTGGCCTCGAACCTTGAATCCGTCTGACTCAACCTCCTAAATACTGAGATTACAGGCGTGTACCACCACTCCCGGCTAATTATGTATTTTTTGATCATTCTGTTAAGAAATACATTGCTCATATTTCTAAGTGAAACTCACTAAAATCATGCTGCTAGTAAAGTGATTGTAAATGTAAAGTGCTTTTGAAATTCACGTGATAGTACTGATTAGGTAAATATTCTTTCTAAAGTTCATCTAATATTCTACATAATCCAAAGAAATGTTTAAAAATCTCCCCCACATGTTCGTTTATTTTGGTACCGAGGACTGAACCCAGGGGTGTTCTACCTCTGAGCTATATACCCCCCTTTTTGTTTGTAGTACTGAGGATTGAACCCAGAGGCATTCTACCTCTGAGCTATATACTCCCAGCCCTTTTTATTTTTTTTATTATTGTTTTTTTTTTTTGCGGTACCGGGAATTGAACGTCAAGGCGTTCTACCTCCGCGCTATGCCCCCGGCCCTATTTTTTATACTTTATTTTGAAACCGGGTCTCACAAAGTAGTGGAGGGCCTCACTAAGGAGAGAGAGAGAGAGAGAGAGAGAGAGAGAGAGAGAGAGAGGGAGGGAGGGGAAGCTGGCCTTGAACCCGGATCCTCCGGTCTCCACCTCCCAAAGTACTGGGATTACAAGCGGTGCGCCACCACGCCCGGCCTATTTGTTTGTTTTGAAACAGGGTCTTGCTAAGTTGATGAGAATCTAGCTATACTGCTGAGGCTGTCCTCAAACCTGTGATCCTCCTGTCTCTCCCATCCAAGTACTGGGATTACAGGCATGCGCCATAACACCTGGCTTTATTTTTTTCTTTTGAAACAGGGTCTTGCAAAGTTGCTGAGGCTGGCCTTAAACTTGTTTCAGCCTTCCAACTACTGGGATTACAGGTGTGTGCCACCAGGCCCAGCACCCATGATACATATTTTTATGTTACGTATATATTTGTTAGCTTTATTTGTACTGGTGTCAGTCACTACAGGATACTAGTTTCAATTTAACCTTATCCTTAATATTGGATGGGCTGTGTGTGTATGTATGCTTCCCTGTGCATGTATATAGTAACAAAAGCACCCGCCCTGCATATGATAAGCTATAGCAAATAATTTTGAGCCTTTTACCACCTAAGCCAGAATCTTTTTGCTAAATGGTTTCTCATCTTGGTACTTTCAGGAGTGTTGTGGGTTTGGTTTCTCAGTAACAGTGGGTTTTCTTATATCTTTTTAGTTAGCAATGAACTTATTTCTCCTTTTAGCTGTGCGGTCAGAGAAGAAACGGCTTAGGAAGCCAAGCAAATGGCTTCTGGAATACACAGAAGAATACGATCAGATATTTGCTCCTAAGAAAAAACAAAAGAAGGTACAGGAACAGGTGCACAAGGTATGTTTCAGCATTTCAACAATCTTTTATTGGTCCTCTTAGGAAATTGCAGTTTTGTCTTCAATATCTTATTTTATCTTCCTTAATCTGGATCTTTTTTTTTTTTGGCGGTACCGGGGATTGAACCCAGGGGCGTTCTACCTCCGAGCTACTCCCCAGGCCCTATTTTTTATCCTTTATTTTGATAACCGGGTCTCACGAAGTTGTGGAGGGCCTCACTAATTAGCTGAGGCTGGCCACGAACCTGGATCCTCCAGTCTCCGCCTCCCAAGTGCTGGGATTACAAGCGTACACCACGATGCCCAGCCTTAATCTGGATCTTACTTTTTCTGTTTTTGTTGTTTTCTTTTGTAGTACTTAGTAGTATTCATTAATTATTTAGGAAATGTATAATGAGTCTGCATATTCTGTGTGTGTGTGTGTGTGTGTGTGTGTATTTCTCTTTGTTCTTGAAGAGTACTTAATTACTTGAGTATTGTTATGATACAATGTTAAGGAAGAAACATAGGAAATAAGATTAAAATATATTTAATATCCTTATTATAAAACAAATACAACTTATTTATTCTATTTTTAAAATTCACTTTCTTTAAACAGAAGCATTTAAAAGTAAATTAGAGGAACTTTGTTTTGTTACTGTGGTGCTGGGGATTAAACCCAGGGCCTTGTACATTCTAAGAATGCCTCTACTATCTAACTACACCTCCAGCTATAGAGGCATTTTGACAGTGTACCCCTAAATACCTTAATATGTACCTCTGAAAACTAAGAACATTTTCCTTTATAATGAATTTTTTCATTCATTCATTCATTCATTGCTATTGGGGATTGAACCCAGAGGCATTCTACCTCTGAGCTATCCCTACTCATTTATATATGTATGTATGTACATATGGATGTTTGTATGTTTTATTGGTACTGGGAATTGAATTACAGAGGCATTCTACCTCACAACTACACCCCCAGCCCTAGGTTTTGTGCGTTGTTTTTTTTTTTTTGTGTGTGTGTGTGGTATTGGGGATGGAATCCAGGGGCATTCTACCACTGAGCCTACACCCCCAGCCCTATTTTTTTACTCTCACTAGTTGCAGATTCTCACTAAATAGCTGAGGCTGGCCGTGAACCTGCGATCCTCCTGTCTCAGCCCCGCAAGTACTGGGATTACAAGCGTGCGCCACCATGCTGGGCTCCTAGCTCTTTTTATTTTTTGTTTGGAAATAGGGTCTTGCTACCTTGCTGAGATATTTTATCCCTTTGATGAGGAAACAGGATATGTATAATTCCTGGTTCCAAAGGAATAGCCATTAATTAATAGCCATTGTTAATAGCCATTAATTAATTGCCATTGTTCCCCAATAGCCATTTCTCTTAGTTAAAAACCACTAATTGAAGATCCTTGCGTTGTCAGCAATTCATTAGGGGTTACAAATTTTATCATTTCTTCTACTTTTAGTTAGGAATCTTTCATTAAGTGACCTCTGAAGTATTTGAAAGGTAGAAAAAATGTTTCTTGTTAATTATCAATTATAACATTAGGAACTTATTACTTGTATTAATTGGTTACATATTGGGGAAGCTCTTTTTTCTTCTATGGACTATCATTATCGTCTCAGGAGTTTTTATAGCTTCAGTGAATCTTTTTTTTTTTTTTTTTTTTTTGGCGGTACTGGGGATTGAACGCAGGGGCGTTCTACCTCCGCACTACGCCCCCGGCCCTATTTTTTATACTTTATTTTGAGACCGGGCCTCACGAAGTTGCGGAGAACCTCACTAAGGAGAGAGAGAGAGAGAGAGAGCGAGCGAGCGTGTGTGAGCTGAGGCTGGCCGCAAACCCGGATCCTCCGGTCTCCGCCTCCCAAAGTACTGGGATTACAAGGGTGCACCACCACGCCCGGCTTTTTTTTTTTTTTTTTTTTTTTTTGCGGTTCCGGGGATTGAACCCAGGGGCGTTCTACCTCCGCGTTACACCCCCGGCCCTATTTTTTTATACTTTATTTTGAAACCGGGTTTCACGAAGTTGCGGAGGGCCTCACTAGTTAGAGAGAAAGAGAGATAGAGAGAAAGAGAAAGAGAGATAGGGAGACAGGGGGGGAGAGAGAGAGAGAGAGAGAGAGACAGCGAGCTGAGGCTGGCCACGAACTCGGATCCTTCAGTCTCCGCCTCCCAAAGTACTGGGATTACAAGCGTGCGCCACCATGCCCAGCTCAGCTTCAGTGAATCTTAATCAACCGCAGTATTTCTTTCTTTAAATTGTGAAATATGTAATATAAAATTCACCGTTTTAGATATTTTAAGTGTACAGTTGTCTGACATTAAGTATAGTCACATTGTTATGCAACCATTCCTACCATCCATCTTCAGAACTTTTTTATCCTCTGAAACTGAATGTTAATACCCAGTTTCCAATAATATCCTTTTCTTCTCAATCCCTGGCAACCACAGTTCTATTTTCTGTTCCTGAGTTTTATTTTTCTAGAATCCTCATATGAGTGTAATCATACAATACTTTTAATTTTGTGTTTAGCTTATTTTCCTTAGTATAATGTCCTCAAGGTTCAATTATGTTGTAGCATGTGTCAGAATTGCTTTTTTTGTGTGTGTGTCACACTGGGGTTTGAACCCAGGGACATTCTACCTCCAAGCCACACCCCCAGCCCTATTTTGTTTTATTTTGAAACAGGGTCTTGCTATGTTGAGGAGAGTTTCACTACTTGCTGAGACTGTCCTTTAACTTGTGATCCTCCTGTCAGCCTCCCAACTACTAGGATTACAGGTGTGTGCCACCATGCCTGGCTCAAAATTGTAATTTTTTGTTGTTGTTGTTTTTCTTTCTTTTGTACTAGGGATTGAACCCAGGGGGCATTCTATCTCCGAACAAGTCTCCCATCCCTATTTTATTTTTATTTTGAAACAGGGTCTTATTAGGTTGTTTAGAGTCTCGCTACTTGCTGAAGCTGTCTTCAAACCTGTGATCCTTCTGTTTCAGCCTCCTAAGTACTGGGATTACAAGTGTGCGCCACCCCGCCTGGCTTTGCATTTGTTTTTCATTGCATTATTCTTTTGTTAAATTAAAACAGTTTGGGCTTGGGGATCTAGTTTATATTTTTTGTTCCTAGGTAAGTTCCCGCTGTGAAGAGGAAAGCCTTCTAGCCCGATGTCGAACTAGTTCTCAGAACAAGCAGGTGGATGAGAATTCTTTGATTTCAACCAAAGAAGAGCCTCCAGTTCTTGAAAGGGAGGCTCCATTTTTGGAGGGGCCTTTGACTCAGTCAGAACTTGGAGGTGGCCATGCTGAGTTGCCACAGCTAACCTTGTCTGTTCCTGTGGCTCCAGAAGTCTCTCCGCGGCCTGCCCTTGAGTCTGAGGAATTGCTTGTTAAAACAACAGGTAAGGTGGGGATGGGGTCTCAGTATGTAAGCTGATGATTGGAGGCAGAAAGAGATTTTTAATATGTTTTGACATAAAGCTAACATTTTTTCTATATATAACAAACTACCCATTTTCATCCTGGGAAATCCCTAAAATGGTGGCTAGTTTTTTTTTTTATAGTTTCTGACCATAAATTAATTTGTGGTACACTACCACAATGACATTTTCAAAAATACCTTGCTTGCTTCATTGTTGGTTTTTATGATTGTTGATATGTCGCCATGTAAATCACAACCAGGATAACGGGTTTGGGAGGGACATTGCACACTTGGGGAATAAGTGTTTCAAACTTGTGCTTCGGTTACCAACTCCAACAATCACTTTTCCTGTCTATAAAGTAGACATCATAATGTATTATATACCTGAACACATAGTAAGCAGCTAATAAATACAAATTCTCTAGAACTTAATTACCAATTGCTTCTCACATTGTCATACCCCACACACACTAAAGATTGAACCCAGGGACACTTGAACTCTGAGCTGTATCCTTAGCCCTTTTGTGTGTGTGTGTGTGTGTGTGTGTGTGTGCGCGCGCACGCACGTTTGTGTGGCACTGGTGATGCAACCCAGGGGTATTCTACCTCTGAGCTACACTCCCAGTCCTATTTTATTATTTATTTGGAATCAGGGTCTGGCTAAGGCGCTTAGAGCCTCACTAAGTTGCTGAGGCTGACTTTGAACCTGCGATCCTCATGTCTCAGCTTCCCAAGTACTAGGATTACAAGCGTGCGCCACCATACCCGACCCTGACCCTTTTTCTATTTTATTTTGGTAAGGTCTTCCTAAATTGGCCAGGCAAGCCTCGAATTTGTAAGCCTTCTGTCTCAGACCCCTGAATAGCTGAGACTACAGCTGTGCACCACCACTCCTGCTCACATTATCATTCTTAACATATATGTCACCTAGGCAGAGTTGAATCTAAACACAATATCTTATTCACCTTTTCACTATTGAAAGTTTTAGTAAGCCAATGAATAGAAAGAATTCTCTTCAGTTTGCCTTTATTTTTTAAAATTTTTTAAATTTTTTTGGTGCTGGGGATTGAACCCAGGGACATTCTCCCACTGAGCTACACTCCCAGCCCTATTTTATTTTTTATTTGGAAACAGTCTTGCTAAGTTGCTGAGGGACCTCACTAAGTTGCTGAGGCTGACTTCGAACCTGAGATCCTCCTGTCTCAGCGTCCTAAGTACTGGGATTATAGGCATGCACCACCATGTCTGGCTTGCCTTTAAATTTTATTTTATTTATTTTTTTGTGCTATTGGGGATTGAACCCAGTGGCCGTTTACCTCTGAACTACATCTCCTGCCCTATTTTATTTTTTATCTTGAAACAGGTTCTCACTAAGTGGCTCAGAGCCTCACTAAGTTGCTAAGGCTCTCCTTGAACCTGCCATCCTCCTGTCTCAGGCCTTTAAATTTTAGCTATAACTTTTTACATTCCCCCCAGCAGAAGCCCGTGATATTCTTCCTTTAAAAAGAGAGAGAGAGAGAGCCACTTCTAATACCAGCACTTGGGAGGCTGAGACAGGAGCATAGCAGGTTTGAAGCCAGCCTTGGCAATTTACCGAGACTCTCACCAACCTAGTGAGACTTTGTTTCTCAATAAGAAATAAAATTGGGCTGGGGGTGTAGCTCAGAGGTAGAATGCCTCTGGGTTCAATCCCTGGTTACCCCCCGCCCCCTACCCCCCCAAAAAAAAAGAGAGAGAGAGAAAGAAAGCATCCTAATTACACTTGTTTTTGTAAGACAGAATAAAAAAAGTTTTAATTTTTTTGCTGTGCTGGGGTTCCAACCCAAGGCCTCCCTTATTGCTTTTCAAGTGTTCTACCACTACCATAAACTCTCAGCCCCAAGAGGTGGCTTGAGATTATTCCCAGGGGTGTTTTACCAATGAGTTACATCCCCAGGCCTCTCCCCCCTTTTGGTATTGCAAATTGAACGCAGGGGTGGTCTACTTCTGAGCTACCCCCAGACCTTTTTAAAATTAATTTGGTTTTTTTGTTTATTTATTTATTTTGAGGTACTGGGGATTGAACCCAGGAGCATTCTACCTCTGAGGTACACCCCCAGCCCTATTTTTTTTCTTTATTTTGAAACAAGGTCTCACTAAGTTGCAGAGGGCCTCACTAAGTAGCCAAGGCTGGCTGCTAACCTACAATCCTGTCTCAGCCTCCCAACTTGTGGGATTACAAGCGTGCACCACCATGCCCAGTTTATTTTTTAATTTTTCAAAACAGGCTCTCACTAAGTTGTTGAGGCTGGCCTCATACTTGAAATCCTCCTGTCTCAACCTCCCACAAAATTAAAGGTGTGTACCACCATGCCCATCTATCCCTGGTGCTTTTTATGTTTTTTTTTTTTTTTTTTTGCTGTACTGGGGATTGAACCTAGGGGCATTCTATCTCTGAGTTACACCCCCAGTCCTGTTTTTATTTACTCTTAATTTTGAAACAGGGTCTCACTAAGTTGCGGAGGACCTCACTAACTAGCTGAGGCTGGCCGTGAAACTGCAATCCTCCTATCTCAGCCTCCCAAGTACTGGAATTACAAGCATGCGCCACCACACCTGGCTTATGTTTTATTTTGATAAAGGATCTCACTAAATTAGCGCATGCTGGCCTTAAACCTGTGATCCTCCTGTCTTAGCCTCCCACGTACTCGAATTACAGTTGTGCACCTGTGTCTGACCCCAAAAGATTTTTCAAAACATAGGAAAGGACAATTACTGTTTCACTGCCTATTACATGCCAAATCCTATTAGGCTGTTTTATGTCTTTCTTATGAGTAGTACTCTAAAGTGACTTTATTTATTTAGGATCAGAAAAAAAAATTATAATCCTGGTTTATTTATATCCAGAATCCAGGCTCTTCCTCACTTCTCATTTTTTCCTTACCACCAATTAATTGCTATAAATGCAATTTAGTCCTTTTATTTCTCCTTTAGTTATTCTGTGGTTCAAAAAATATATATAAGCCTTCACCTGTTTGTATATTCATTGAGATCTCTTTATTTATTTATTTATTTATTTATTACTGTACTGACTTTTGAACCAGGGGCGTTCTACCTGTGAGCCATACCTTCCAGCCCTATTTTTTATTTTTTTGAAATAGGGTCTTGCTACGTTGCTGAGGCTGGCTTTGAATCTGAGATCTTCCTGTTTCAGCCTCCCAAGTATTGGGATTACAGGCGTGTACCACCATGCCTGGCTTAAGTAATATTTTAGAATAAGTAAATTCCCATCTTGCCCTTTTTATAAGATTATGGGGAGTTGTAGAGATTTCTTTTCAAAATTAGTTTGTGATTAGTTTCTAAATCATCTAATGAAAAGGTATGTGCATTTCAGGAAATTACGAGAGTAAGCGTCAAAGAAAGCCAACTAAGAAACTTCTTGAATCCAATGATTTAGATCCTGGATTTATGCCCAAGAAGGGAGACCTTGGCCTTTCTAAAAAGGTAGGTTATTTTTGTTAGTTCTAAAATAGGGTTCAACTTGGTAATATGTGATTCCCAAAAATAACCTTTTGAATAATATTTATAACATTGATGTACATATCCAAGAGTACCCCCTTATTTGAAGTTTTGCTTTCCGCAGGTTCCGGTAACTAGTCAACTGGGTCTGAAATATTAATTGGAAAATTTCATAAGTTTTAAATTGTGTGGATTTTTCAATAACATGGTATAATCTTACGCCAGCCCACTTTGTCTGTTGTGGATTTGAATCATCCCTTTGTCCTATGTAGCGGGACTCTATGTGCTACCCACCTGTTAATCACTTAGTAGCCTAGCTACGTTATCAGATCAACTATCATGGTATTGCAGTGCTCTTGTTCAAATAACCCTTATTTTACTTTATTGTTTTTTCGGTACTGGGGATTGAACCAATGGGCATTCTACTTCTGAGCTACGCCCCCAACCCTATTTTTTTATTTATTTTGAAACAGGGTCTCACTAAGTTGCGGAGGGCCTCACTAAGTAGTTGAGGCTGGCCGCGAACCTGGATCCTCCGGTCTCAGCCTCCTAAATACTGGGATTACACGCATGGGCCACCACGCCCGGCCATTATTTTACTTAATAATGGCCCCAAAGTGCAAGAGTAGCTATGCCAAAGATGGCAATTTGGATATGCCAAAGAAGCTGTAATGTGCTTCTTTTAAGTGAAAAGGTGGAAGTTTTTTACTTAATAAGTAAAGATAAATATTGATATGCTGAGGTTTCTGTGATCTACAGTAAGAATGTATCTTCTATTTGTGACATTATGAAGAAGGAAAAATAAGTTTATGCTAGTTTTGCTGTTGTACCTCAAAACGGTAGAAGTTATAGTCACAGTACATGATAGTGTTCAGTTAAGATGGACAAAGTATTAAACAGAAGGCATTGAGCCTATAGGAAGACTTCAGCCAGGAATCCCTAGAAACAAATGACACCAAGCCATTTACTGCAAAAGAAAGGATGGGTACACAGATTGAGGAATAGTTTTGGGAGAACTATCTAAAAATTACTGGAAAGCCGGGCGTGGTGGCACATGCTTGTAATCCCAGTACTTGGGAGGTGGAGACTGGAGGATCCAGGTTCGCAGCCAGCCTCAGCTACTTGGTGAGGCCTTCTGCAACTTCATGAAACCCGGTTTCAAAATAAAGTATAAAAAAAATCGGGCTGGGGGTGTAGCTCGGAGGTAGAATGCCCCTTTGTTCAATCCCCGGTACCGCTAAATAAGTAAGTAAGTAAGAAATAAATAAATAAATAAATAAATAAATAAATAAATAAATAAATAAAAATTACTGGAAAGACTGTGTCTGGGGCAGAAGCTGCTGCTGCCTCATTTCCACCACAGTTGAAGAAAGTGAATAATGAGAAAACATATCATTCAAAGCAAGTCTTCAATTGCAATCAAATTGGGCACTTTTTTTTTTGTGGTACTGGGATTGAACCCAGGGGCATTCTACCTCTGAGCTACACCCCAGTCCTCTGTTTTTATTCTTTATTTTGAAACCAGATCTCACTAATTTGCGGAGGGTCTCACTAAGTAGCTGAGGCTGGCCGCGAACCCGAATCTTCCAGTCTCAACCTCCCAAGTACTGGGATTACAATCGTGTGCCACCATGCCCAGCTAAATTGGACACTTTTGAAAGTAAAATGTAGAACTGACATTCATAAAAGTACTCATGAGGCATCAGGGCATAAAACATGGAGGAACACATTAACTCTGGTGTACAGAACAAGATATTTTGAGAGAGAATAACCACATTTATATAACTTTTATTACAATGCATTATTACAATTTTTTTTCCCTCAAGTACTGGGGATTGAATCATGGGACTCATGTTTGCCAGGCAAGAATTCTACCACTGAGCTACTTCGCTAGAACCACACACCTGTCTTTGTTTTTGGGGGGAATACTAGGGATTGAACCCAGGGGCATTCCAACTCTGAATCAATCTTTCTTTCTTTCTTCCTTCCCTTTCCCTTTCCCTTTCCCTTTCTTTCTTCTACAGCTTGAACCTAGAAGCATTCTATCTCTGAGCTACTCCCCCAGTCCTATTTTTTTATTTTTATTTTGAAACAGTGTTTCATCTAGGTTGATAAGAGTCTCACTACTTGGCTGAGGCTGTCCTCGAATCTCCAATTACACTTGTGCATCACCATGCTGGGCTTCCCCTGTCCCTTTTGTTGTAGTCAAGGTCTTGCTCAATTGCTCAGGCTGGCCTAAAACTTGCAATCCTCCTGCCTCAGCCTTCCAAGTAGCTGGAATTATAGACAAGCACCATTATACCCAGCTAGTCATTCTGGGTTTTTTTTCCTTTAATTTGTTATTGTTAATCTCTTACTGAACCTAATTTATGTATTAAACCTATCATTGCTATGTATATGTAGGAGAAAACATTTATTGTGTTCAGTACTACTCATTCTTTCAAGCATCCAGTGGAGGTCTTGAAACATATCCCTTTATGGATATGAGGCGACTACTGTACAAAGAAATTATGCAGTGTCAGTAAGCATACACAATCTGTCCAAGAGATCAGTATCTCTTTTTCAGCTGTGTGGCTATGTGTGTGAATTGGCTTTAGGTTTTCATTATAAGTGAGAAAATACAAAAAGTTTTTGAGATTGAATAACGTTTGTGCTGTTTTTTTTTTTCCTGCGGTACTAGGGATTGAATCCAGAGGCATTCTACCTCTGAGCTACAACCCCAACTCTATTTTTTATTCTTTATTTTGAAACAGGTTCTCACTACTTTGTGGAGGGCCTCATTAAGTAGCTGAGGCTGGCCCCGAACCTGTGATCCTCCTAGCTCAGCCTCCGAAGTGCTGGATTACAAGCTTGTGCCACTATGTCTAGCACATTTGTGCTTTTAAAATACATACAAGCCGAGCGTGGTGGTGTACCCTTGTAATCCCAGTACTTGGGAGGCTGAGACAGGAGGATCGCAGGTTTGCGGCCAGCTTCCGCTACTTATGAGGCCCTAGGTTGATGAGAGTCTCACTACTTGCTGAGACTGGCCTGGAACCTGTGATCCTTCTGTCTCAGCCTCCCAGGTACTGGCATTACAAGCGTGTGCCACCACATTTGGCTTGGTATTTCCTTTTTCATTTCATTTGACTTAGTCAAACATTGATAAACACTGAATATGAGGAAGGTTTATTAAGATTTATTACTTGATAGGACGTGGTGGCACATACCTTTAATCCCAGTAACTGGGAGGCAGATACAGGAGGATCACAGGTTGGAGGCCAGCCTCAGCAATTTAGTGAGACTCTCAGCAACAAATTGAGACCTTCTTTTCAAACAAAAAATTAAAAACTTGACTGGGAGTGTTGCTTGGAGGTAGAATGCCACTGGGTTAAAACCCAGTACCACCAAAAAAATAAATATAAAATAGAGATAAGAATAAAAGATTTACAGCCAGACCTGGTGACGCCCACTTGTAATCTCAGTACTTGGGAGGCTGAGACAGGAGGATTCCAGGTTCAAGGTCAGCCTCAGCAACTTTTTTTTTTTTTTTGCGGTACCAGGGATTGAACCCAGGGGCGTTCTACCTCCGCGCTACACCCCTGGCCCTATTTTTTATACTTTATTTTGAAACCGGGTCTCACGAGGTTGCAGAGGGCCTCACTAAGTAGAGAGAGAGAGAGAAAGAGCTGAGGCTGGCCGCGAACCCGGATCCTCCGGTCTCTGCCTCCCAAAGTACTGGGATTACAAGCGTGCGCCACCACGCCCGGCCCTCAGCAACTTTTTGAGGCCCTCTGCAACTTAGTAAGACCCTGTTTCAAAATTATAAATCAATAAAAGGAGCCGGGTGTGGTGGTGCATGCTTGTAATCCCAGTACTTGAGAAGCTGAGATAAGAGGATCACAGGTTCGAGGACAGCCTCAGCAAGTAGTGAGATGCTCGTCAATCTAGTGAGTCCCCGTTTCAAAAGAATAATAAAAAATAGGGCTGGGGGTGTAGCTCGGAGATAGAATGCCCCTGGGCTCAATCCCCAGAACCACACACACACACACACACACACACACACACACACACACACAAAAAAAAAAAATTTGAAAAGGGTTGGGGTTTGGAGGGAGAATGCCCCTGGATTCAATCCCCAGCACCAATAAAAAAAAAAGATGTACTACATTTTAATGAGTATTCAGACTTTGCAGCTGCATTTCATCTTATTTTGTTCTCAAACTTTGGAAATATTACAGGAAGAAAGGTATCTATTAGCCGGGTGTGGTGGCGCACGCTTATAATCCCAGTACTTGGGAGGCTGAGACCGGAGGATCCGGATTCGCAGCCATCCTCAGGTACTTAGGCCCTCCGCGACTTCGTGAGACCTGGTATCAAAATAAAGTATAAAAAATAGGGCCGGGGGTATAGCTCGGAGGTAGAATGCTCCTGGGTTCAATCCCCAGTACTGCAAAAAAAAAAAAAAAGGAAAGGTATCTATTAACTTCTTACAACCACTAATTTTTTTTTTCTGAATTGCATTCTACCTCCAAACTATACCACCAGCCCTTTATTATTCTTTATTTTTAAACAAGGTCTCACTAAGTTGCAGAGGGCCTCACAAGTTGCTGAGACTGGCCATGAACCTGCAATCCTCTCAGCCTCCTAAGCACTGAGATTATAAGCATGTACCACCATGTCGGCAATTTTGTTTTATAGTTATGATGAAAAGTATTCTTGTTGAAGATATTTTCTTCGAATGGAACTAATTCATGTAAGCATTAATAGTGGTAAATAAAATGTGTAGGTTCACAATTTTCTGAGACTGTCCTCGAACCTGTGATCTTCCTGTCTCAATGTCCCAAGCACTATGATTACAGGCGCTCACCACTACACCCGGCCAGGTTCTTGGTTTTGAGCTTTAAAGCTACGCTAGATTAGCTGAGCTTGGTGGTACGTGCCTGTAATATCAGTACTTGGGAGGCTGAGACAAGAGCATTACAGGTTCAAGGACAGCCTCAGCAAGTAGTGAGACATCAACCTAGCGAGACCATTTCAAAATTAAAAAATAAGACTGGGGGTTTAGATACGAGGTAGAATGCCCTGTGTTCAATCCCCAATACCACCAAAAAAAAAGTTACATTAGATTAACCTGAAGCCACTTATGTTGGAAAGATATTCCATGTTGCAGAGCTGTTTAATATTCCCAGTTTATGAAGTAATAAGTCTATTAAATCTAATGGCCATAAATAGTATTTGGAAAGTGATGTATCATTAGGTTCATACCCTTTCTTTCCTACTTTGGTCACAGCAGCATTCTGTATCTGTTTTAATCTCTTGGTAAGCTTTTCTATTTAAAAGTCTTTCTCCATGAAGTTTCTGTTTAGCCTTTTACTATTATCCTACTGTTTGTGTTGCCAAAAAAACAGCCAGTATTCCTTTTTTTTTTTCCTAAATTGCTGTAGGTCTCACTAAGTTGCTGAGTCTGGCCTAGTACCAGCAATCCTTGTGTCTCAGCCTCCCAAGTGCTAGACTTACCCCCATGCACCAACATGCTCAGCCATGTTTCTTATCTATGGCAGTAGACAATTTAGAATTGGACATATAAGATAAAGGGTTTATTTTCTTTTCCTTGATAAATCATGTAGCTTTTTACTTTTTATAGTGCTATGAAGCTGGTCACTTGGAGAATGGCATTACTAATTCATGTGGTGCATCTCATTTGAAAGAATATGGTAGAGGTGAGTAGTTAAGTTCAAAACACTTTGGTGAGTCAAAAAATTATTATATATCAGCAAAACCTGTAACGTTGCAAGTTTCAGGAAGCATACTTTGCTTCCTGAAATTATGTGTCAAACTAGAAATTCTGTAGTCATGTTTAGCTTTCTACTGTTATCACTTAAATGAAGTTATATTTGAATTAAGGAACTATATAGAATAATAGAAAAATATTAGTTCCTTAATTTTCTTACTTGTCTAACTCTCCAGATTATATTGGTAGTTTCTTGGCTTTGATTCAGTTTTCATTTGTATAAGGTTGAAAATGGATAATCTAAGATGAGAGTGAAATCATAAATCTTCTGAACAATTCTTTCACAAAATGTTAGTTTCATCTCTTTTTTTTTTAGTACATGGCTTACTATATGATTTTATTTCATATTACACAAATACTAAGGAGACATGCAGATAAGTTCTCTATAAAGTGGTTACATGCAGTTTTTCAGTGTGTTGGTTTCTTTTGTCACATTTAAACGCTTTGTGTTTTTTTTTGGCGGTGCTGAGGATTGAACCCAGGGGCATTCTACCTCTGGGCTACACCCCCCGCCTTTTTTTTTTTTTGTGGTACCAGGGATTGAACGCAGGGGCGTTCTACCTTCGCACTCCACCACCGGCCCTATTTTTTTTATGCTTTATTTTTGAAACCGGGTCTCACGAAGTTGCAGAGGGCCTCACTAGGTAGGTAGGTAG
>PVJS01006849.1:0-58269 GCA_004027185.1 Glis glis
AAAAAAAAAAAAAAAAAAAAAAAAAAAAAAAAAGGAGGAGGACTGGTGGAAGTAGAAGTCTGTTAGAAGCGGTGACTGCAGTCTCCATCCTGTCCACACTCACAGTGACAATCAGGACAGCTGAGCGCCCACTGGATGCCATACCCCACTCCAGGAACTTTCTTCATGGGACTGCATGTCAGTACTAATGAAAAATAGCTCTACACTAAAACAGCGAAGTGGAAGGGGATGCAGCTCAGGGAGGCTGCTGGGGTCCAGTGCCCACTTGCCTGGAGAATTCCCATTTTCCTGGGAAACTCTGTTGTTTTTAAACATCCTAGCTTAATATTGCTTGTTGTTTTCTTATTGTTAATGTGAGGAATATTATCATTGAACATCCTAGTCCCGACTGATGAAATTTCCAATCCTTTACCTTATGTTATTGTCTTATTCAGTTTCCAACTCAAGAATATCACTTGGCCTTTCTCTTAGCAAAATGCATTTAGTTCAGATAAATTCATGTTGGTCTATAATTTGTTCCAGAAGAAATATGAACAGTTTCTATTTATTTGTGATATAGATAGCCCAGGTTATGAGAGAGATATTTAATCTCCTTGCAACATAGATAATTGCGATGTTCCTCCTTTTTTTTTCTATATGATCATTCAAATGAGTAAGGGTTTCATTCTGTTAGCCAAGATTACTGTCTTTCTATCCTTCTCCAGGAGACAAGTCATTTTGTAATTGTCAAGGGGATTGTTTTGAAATCCTTAAAGATAAGTCACTGTAACCTAATTGATAACTCATTATACTTATGTTTAATCACATATTTTGCATACACAACAATTACTAGTTTAATCCATCTCTTGCATAATAATAACATAATGCAATGTTTACTCTGATTATCATTAGCATATTGTCTTCCATGCAACAGCAAGGCTGTCATTTGCTGTTGAGCCTCTGTGTGTCCGTTTTTGTTGGTCACCACAAGGCCAAGAAGCCATGACAGTTCTCATGTTGGCAGCAACTGAAGCCTTGGTGTTTAATGGATGCTGCTATATATTCATGTTATGTTTCTATTAAATCATTTCATTGGATGTTTACTAAAATGTACCTCTTATTCAACACATCAACCCTATATTCTCGGTGTTACTATCATTTCCAATGTTATAAAAGGTGAAGTTGGGTTTAGAGAACTCAGGTAACTACCCTAGTGTCACAAATGCACCAAGTGAAAGGAGCCAAGATTCACATCCTCACTCTTCATCCACTAGGCAGTAAAGGGGAAAGTTACATCTTATTGTTACATCTTATCATCATATTCACATACTTAGAGAACTGCTAAAAGGAAACAAAAATTGTACTCTGAAAGGTCTGGAAAAAAACTTTGTGAACACCAATGCCCTTCATGATTCCTGGGAGACTTTGAAATAAATATCTATGAAATAAATGAATGGAGCCAGAGAGCTTTCAGGGATGCGGGAATTGTTCTGAATTGCACGGAGGAACTGAAAGCATCCAACTGGTGATGTGAGAAATATGATGCATAAGGGAAGTGAGTTTGTTGGTGGAGGATATGGCTCTAGCAGTCACAGAGTTTTAAGTATGCTAAAGTATTTACTGTGATTGAATGTTTTAGCTTAGAGTACTTGCTGGTCTGAGACTAGTAAAATTATCATTATCTGGTAAAAGCAAAACAATTTCTGACACAGATTAAGAAAGGCAATTATTGAATGGGTCTTGAAAAATTAAATTGAACAAATTTGATAATATTTTCAACAATATTTTTATAGCAAAGTGTCCCAAATGTGCTATGTGGCTGGTTTATATTTTTTCTTAATAATTTGGAGAACTAAAAATTATGATATTCACACATAAATCAATTACATTTTGTGATTCACTTTTTCTCTCCTGAATCAGGAACAAGGGGCATTTTTTATGATTATTTCTCCCTAGCTGAACTTTCAAATACTGTTTCTTATCATAGCTGCTATGTTTAAACTCTCTAGGGTCAAGGCAAGAATCTTATTTTTTCTGAATTCATAAACTGCTAAATCTTAGCAATTGATCTATTTATCCCTCAATAACAGATTTTCTCTCATGTTTGTTAAGAGGTACTTTAAACATATATCAAATAATCTTGCATATACAGTGCTCTCTGTCCTGGCATATTAAATAGTCAGTCTTAGTAACAAAACTGTTGTACCTCAATACTTCAATAAGACAGTAAGGTTTTCTACAGACTCCAGAGAACAGGTGGTATGTTGTATGTTTGTATGGCTATTCTGATGGTTGCTTTATTTTTAGATTTAATGTTTTTCTTTACTTTAAGAATAACTTGTTTAATTGATATGTATTTTCATTTGAATGGTGGAAGTCCTTCATTGTGCTCACAGAGTTTATGGGTCTGGCTGCTTGCAGAGAGGGATAACTCTTTAGAATGGCTTCCCTCTGGGAGCGGGAAAGCATAAACAGAGAGATTCTGCGTGATAGAGCGTTACTAAATCAACACATCAATCTGGAGAATAATTGTTGGATTTGTCAGTGAAAAACGATTATACCATTTAAGGAAAGCCCGTGGGAGTGCCCTTGTTCTCCTATCACCAGATAGTTATTTTGGACATGAAAGTACTATATTCACAGGTGGGGTGCTTATTTTCTTTATTTTCATTATTTATTTATCTTTATAGTTTATTATGGGAGTGAAGAAAAGGGACTCCAGGAGCTAGGAAGCAATAATCTACAAGACTTCCTTGCAGTATTATCTTATATCTGTCCTTGCTGGTTACCTCAGAAGCTTAATATAATCCCTAGACTCTCTAGCTTTTGCCACACAGAATGGTCACACAGAATCTTAGTCTGTTTTGTGCAGCTATAAAAGAATAGTGCAGACTGGGTAAGTTTTAAAGAATGGGAATTTGTCTCTCAGTTCTGGAAGCTGGGAAGTCCAAGGTCAAGAGGCTGGCATGCTCCTCTTCAAGATGGTGGGGAGGGGGAAAGCTGAGGGGGTCTAACTCTCCCTTCCAAAGCAGCATGGATCCACCCCTGAGAGTAGAGTCCTCATGGCCGGATCACCTCCCAAAGGTCCCACCTCCAAACATCGCCACAGCTTCAACCAAATTTCAACATGAGTTTTGGAGAAGCACAAGCACTCAAACCATCGCAGTCACATTCTCATAGACCTTATCTTTGCCTGTTGCTAGGACGGCTAGTAAAATAAAAACTTAAAGGATTATTTTCTTGCTGCTGAATTTAATATCAGTTTAATTGTTTAGAGGCATGTAAGGTACTATTTGAAAAATAATCATTAAGTGTTTGGAAACCTACTGAGTACCTGGCAGTGTGGTAATCTTATGTGGGATTCAAAAGCTTGCAAACAAACCATTTAACTATAGACTTGGACTCTGTTCATTAAAATGCAAGGAGAACTGAGTTCAAGAGCTTAGTAGCTCTTGTTTTAAGAGGGACAAAGCACTGTCGATACTAATATACAAATTTGAACTGGAACTTGGTCTTAGAAATGTATTTCTATTTATAACTCCCTGTCTTTTCACTTAGAAACCCCTAGTGTGTGTGTGTGTGTGTGTGTGTGTGTGTGTGTGTGTGTATGACATGATAAACCATGTAAAAACAAAAATGCATGCGCTATAATCCAGACATTTTATCTTCAGGATTTTTGACTTCTGATACTAGAATAACCTGATGATATAGGAAATTGTCAGTTTTCATATATTTGAAGTCCGATGGACATGCATTTTCATTTCAACACATTTTGTTTTCCACTTAAATATACTTACGACTTATTTTTACAGGTTTTAAGATTATAAGGCAGTCAGAACTTTGTAGAAGGACAAGGCCTCCTTCTACAAGGCATCTTTTGCATACATAATCTTGAAGTTCTCTGCTTCAGTGCTCTCTTTACAGATTGATATGTAATGTGTGAAATGCTTAATAGTGTCATCAAAGAGATTTATATGTTTATTTATGTTTTACAGATAAGAGACTGAAACACACAGAATTTAAATGACTTGACTATAGTAGTTGCATTCTGCATTTGGAAACAAGCAATTCAAATTTTTTCTAAATATGTTTAGATTTTTTACTTACAACCCTTTGTGAGTGAGGTCATCTGTTAACAGTGAAAAGCCATGGTTTTCTCCTCCCATTTTGGGTATTTTTTTCAATCTTTGTATCTCAGTTTTAACCAACCCTCTTTCATTTTCATCATTTACCAAAAATAAATTGGATGGAAACCTGCAGATAGTTAAGTTAAGCTAATCTCCTTTATTTTATCTGAATCTGTTAGTTCGAAACCTCTTAAAATTCAAGTTCAAAATTTTCTTTCTAATTGAAGATCTACGAAAATTTTATGTAAGTCATTCCATAGGAAAATTAGTTTCCTTTTCTTGTTGGACTATGACACTGGTGAGTTAGGAATTTAATATCCACCTCCATGTTTTTATTAATTACCATATAACCACCTTGAATATTTTACTATTCATTCTAAGTTGAGTAATCTTTCTAAATCTCTCCTCAAAAGTAAATTATTTATGAATGAATCTAACCATCTCTTTTGCCCTTCACTTAACCTCTTTTATCTTAGATGCTTGGAATTCTTTTGGGGAAGGGAAATCAAATTTATATTAGATTCAGTTCTATCTCTTCTTTTCAATACATTTAATCTTATTAGCTCGGTGGCCATGTTTTACCTTAGTTGGTGGCACCCTCTTTGAACCAGTGGTGACACCATTGGCTCTTTCAGGAATAACAGTTTCTGACATTCACTCCATCTTTGTACCCAAGAAGCATGGAATATTAATTGAATTCTCAGTTCTGCAAGTGTGCTTGGCATTCCACTGTGCTTTTAGTGCAGTCTACTGAGTAATACAAGACTTAGATTTGGGGGAAAGGGAGGAATGTGAAGAAAAGGAAAGGCACTGCAGTAAGCAAGATACTCTAGAGGCAGCTACAGAGGTAGCCCTGATCTGAGCCCCAGATTTACCAGCTTCTTGAGAAACTTCCTGTTTCTTTGCCTTTATGCTATACCTATTTCTATGCCAGTGTGCTCCAAACATAACATATAGCCAACAGATTTCTGTGGGAGACGGTCCTCCCCTAATCACTATACTTGATTTATTGCCTAATGCAATACCATGGTCCTTTTAAGATCTACATAGATCCCATAAAACCTTGTCTTGCCTGTTCCTGACATTTACTGTAGGGCATCCTACAGATTTTCTTTTTCTTCTCTGCAATTGTTACCATCCTTCTACAGGACCCTGTCACTCCATACTGCATTTGGTAATAGCTGCATTGCTCCCAACTCTCAGTCCATCTTTGGTTTTATTTCCAAACTTCTCAGAGCTCCATCTGGCATGATTGTGTCCTGCCTCTGGAAGTGCAGTGTCTCCCAACTGACCACCATGTCAATTCTAACCTCCTCAACCCATTTCACATACAACTCAACAGATGTTAAAAGGGGCTGTATCACACTGAGGAAATAATCTAAAAATAAAGATAAGGTTACCAATACGCCATATTTAATACATTCAACAAACCTGTTTGAAGAAGATATTGTGGGCTATTACCTATCTGGGAGAGGTACTAGGTATTTATAAAGTAAGATGGTATACCCTAAGGAGCTTAGATTTTGATAGAGAAGAAAGACATGTAAACAAATATTTTCAATATAAGCCAAATAATTGTGTGTGTGTGTGTGTGTGTGTGTGTGTGTGTGTGTGTGTATGTACAGATTTTGCATGGAAAGGAAAGGCAGTACAAGGGAAGTTTGCAATCACTACAGTGATTAGGAATCATTAGGGAAGAGACAATTGGATCAAGTTTTAAAGAAGAACTAAGTGTTTGCTAGGTATCCTAGACAAAAATTGGGAAGGTTTTTCTAGATAGAGGAATTGTCATGTTTGATACCAGTCTTGAAACTAAGGGACAAATTAGTTGGCATTGAAGTTACAAGATTGGAGCAGTTGGAGATAGTGGCAATGATAGATTGATAGATGATATCATAGATCTATGATAGAATGTCATATATGATATTCATTTGTTATATTAAAGAAAGCGTGGGAGATAAGATTTTTAAAAGAGAAAAGGTTGGTTCAAATGGCTTCATAGAGTACTGATTGAAGAGTCAGATGTGTGTACATAAACGTTTTGAATAAGAATTGAAGGCCAGGATGCTTTTCAGGCTCATGATACTTAAATACTTTTGTGTCAACCTTGAACTTTTGGAGCTTAAGTTCATTTACTTTTAGTAAAATATGTTTTCCTTTTTCTAAGAAAATAGGACATAAGTTAGATTTACATTTTTTGGAGATAAAATAGCTCTTAGAAATTTTGCATTTTGATGAGATGAGTTTAAATGAACCAAATGCAATCAAATGAACAGCCCTTAAAATATACTATGTGTGAAAAATCAAATCAAGACCGCTTAGAGCAAAACATTTAAGGCTTTATTATATTGAAACCATTTGAAAAAATATTCTAAATGATGAATGAATAGAATATGTGGTCAGGTTTTTTAACTTAATACCAATTTCTCCCTTTTCCATGGATATATTTCTTTCTTATTCTATATACAATTTTCCTAAATATATTGTCATCAAAACAAAGGCATTATTTTAAAACATTACTCTTTAATTTTTATTTTTATTTTTATTATAAGAAATACTCATACTTTGTGTTCAAAAATATATAACATCTAGAAAATTTAAAAGGGAAAATTAATACCACACATCTAGCCCTCAGAGAAAGCTACTATGAAACTTGAATTACAGAGCTCTCTGAGACCATTTGAGGAATGCATGTGTCTTCACACACACAATACCTTTTACATGATACATATTTTAATAAAAAGAGCTTATACACACAGATTTGTACATGTGTTTCACTTAATAGAAGATTAATATTTAGGTTTTGGATATACACACACACGTTGTGTGTGTACGCATGTGGTACTGGGAATTGGAACCAGAGGAATTCTATCTCTGAGCTATACCACCAGCCCTATTTTATTTTTTATTTTGAAACAGGGTCACACTAAGTTTCAGAGGGCCTCACTAAGTTACTGAGGCTGATCATGAATCTGTGATCCTCCTGTCTCAGCTTCCCAAGTACTGGGATTACAGGCATGTGCCATTGTGCCCAGCTTGGATTATTATATTTAATAGCTAAATAGTAGTTCATTTATTTGTCCAACTATTTTCTTTGAATAAATTCCTCTGAGTTGAATCGCTGGTTCAAAGGACTTCCATATTTAAAAGTTTGACACACATTAATTACCAAATAACCTCCTGAATGGGTTTTTATGTTTTTATCATAAGAAGTGACTGGGAGTGTGTGTTTGTAGACCCTCATCAACAATGGGGTTGGATTCCTTTAATCATTTTGCCCATTTTAGAAGTCAAACTGTTGTCTTATTCCTTACCATGTGATTTGACTGCTTTTTCCATATATTATTGATAATGCTTATTTTTCTTGAGTTTTCTGTTTATATCTTTGCTTCTTATTTATCTCTGTATATATCTTTTTAATATTTATCTATCAGAGAATTTTATAGATTAAAGACATGATTCCATCATTGGTTTTGATTATTTTTCCACGTTGTTATTTCTTTTAATTTGTATATGTGTGTGTATTTTGGCATACTGAAATATTAAAAATTTAAATAGCCAAATGTATCATCATTTTTTGCCTTTATGTTTTATCCCTAAGGTCATGTTTAGAAATGAAAGATATCTATTTTGAGCCTTTCGTTGTTGTTGTTAACTCGGGAGAAGGAGACTGAATATACAAACTGGTGGTAAATCCTTAGTCATTAAGATACCCAGAGGAAAGTTAAATTGTCTATCCCAATTCTTCTCTAATAGAGCATGTACAATAAGTTGGTTCATTTTTTAGGGTAAGAAGTAATTATGTAGGTAAGTCTGTGAGATTCCATATTGCATCTGGATTGTTAACATTGAGCAGTTATCTTTCTGTATTGATACCCTTATTCAAGGTAGTGTATTCCTCATGCAGTGTTGATTTTTACTTTCTAATGTACAATTTCTTGCTTATTTTTCAGTGTTTGTAGATAGCATGCCTATTGAGATTTGACTTTTAGCAAGAATTTTGTGTAACGCCAGGCATTTCTGTGATGATATGGCTTACCTGTTGTATTTGAAGAGCAGGTCAGCAGAGAGGGCTGCATATGCAAAGGCACAAAGCGTGTAGGTGAGAGAGAACATTGTATGAGGGGAAACTTGAAATCAGGATATAGTTACTGAAGAGAAGACAAAAGGATGCAGCATGAGAACCAAAGCTGAACAAGCAAATAAGACTCAAGCCACTCATGGTCTCATGAACCCAGTAGGGAGATTGAGTTTCATTATAAAGTAATGGGACCAAGATAGGATTTTACCAAGAAAAGAGCCACAATCAAGATTCACATTTTATGGCTACAGTATGCAAAACTGAATGGAGAGTGAAAGAGAGGAGCTATTGAGGGATCTGTTGCAGGTATACCGGCAAGAAATACAGGCAGATGTTTTACTGTGCTATAATATAGGGTACTATGACCTGGGCACAGTGGCACATTCCTATAATTCCAGTACTACTGAGACAGGAAGATCACAGGTTCAAGGCCAGCCCTGGCGACTTAGCAAGACCTTATTTCAAAATAAATAATAATATATGGCTGGGGGTATAACTCAGTGGTAGAACACCCCTGGGTTCAATCCCCAGTAGCACAAAAAAATAGGATACTATGATTCTAGAAGTCCCAAGCCACATGGTGTTTGGATTTGGATGTGTATGTGTGTGTGTGTGTGTGTGTGTGTGTGTGTGTGTGTGTGTGTAGCATTGAGAAGGTGTCAATAGGGACAATGAGACTTACCACCTGGGTGACTAGTGTGTAACAATGGCCATTCTGCTAGATTCCAAATATAAGATGATGACTAGCTCAGTTTTGGGTGCATGGTCTGTATAAAATGGGTCTGTAGCTTAGAAATCTAGGCTTGTGATGAGTCAAGAAAAACAGTCAAATATACATCTGCATAGAGAATGAATTTAAAATTGTGGGAGTCATGGGATCAACCAGCAAGATTGCATTAAATGAGAGAAGATCAAGGAAGAACACTCACAATGTGCTCTTGAGAAACTGAGATGTAATTGCTGGAGACAGAGGAGAAGACTCAGGAAGTCTTTAGGAACTCACAAGGAAGACTGGGAAATTATAGGAGTTGTCAAAGGTGTGGAATGAACAAGAAGAGTAAGGATCAAAAATGGTCTACTGGATTTGACCATGCAGAAGTCATGTGTAAAAAGAGTAAATAGAAACAATATATGATTAAAAAACAGTAAATAGAAATAAAAGATGACCAGCAAACTGGGATAAAATATTTGAATTACATAAAACAAATGATTGATGTCCATAATATTTAAAATGTTAAGGAGGAAAAATAATTAAAATGTTGTCAGATGTCACTGAAAACAACCAGTTTACATAATAGAAAATAAAAAAATCCAAGCTGGGTGTGGTGGCACAGGCTTGTAATCCCAGTACTTGGGAGGTTGAGACAGGAGGATCGCAGGTTCGCGGCCAGCCTCAGCTACTTAGTGAGGCCCTCCACAATTTAGTGAAACCCTGTTTCAAAATAAATAATAAAAAAATAGGGCTGAGGGTGTAGCTCAGAGGTAGAATGCACATAAGTTCAATTCCCAGTATCACAAAAAAACAAAAAAAAGATCCAATATGTTTGACCTCAGCAGAGTTCAGAAAATTCATATTAAAATAACAATGAGATACCCTTTCTTATCTATTAGATTTGGGGGAAAACCCACAAAGCCTGATAACATTCACTGTTGTTGAAGATGTACAGAAATATGACTGTGTGTCTTATTGGTAGGAATATAAATTATGTCAGCTTTTTAGGGACAGCAATCTTATGGTATCTTTAAAATATATAAGTGCCTTTACTTTGAAACAGACATCCCATTTGGGAACTTAACCATCAGAAAAAAAGTGCTGGTAGGTACAGGATCCACATAAAAATAATAAGCAATATGGCTTGTAGTACCAAAATACAGTCTCAATATACCCATAAATAGTGAAATAGTAGAATAAAGAATGAGACATTCATACTATGAAAGGGCCATTGAAAAGATGATTGGCTTAACAATGTACATGGCAGCCATTGTACATGCCTGTTCCTAGTACTTGGGATGCTGAGACAGGAGGATCACAGGTTTGAGGCCAGCCTAAGAGAGGCCCTCAGCAACTTAGTGAAACCCTGTTTCAAAATAAAAATTACAGCCGGGCGTGGTGGCGCATGCTTTTAATCCCAGTACTTGGGAGGCTGAGACCGGAGGATCCAGGTTCACGGCCAGCCTCAGCTACTTAGTGAGGCCCTCCGCAACTTCATGAGACCCTGTTTCAAAATAAAGAATAAAAAATAGGGCTGGGGGTGTAGCTCAGAGGTAGAATGCCCCTGGGTTCAATCCCCAGTACCGCAAAAAAATAAAATAAAAAATAAATAAAAATTAGAATAGGGCAGGGGTTATGGGTCAGAGGTAGAATGCCTCTAGGTTCAATCCCCAGTAGCTCCCTCCCCCCCAAAATATACATGGCATTAACAATCATAATTTTGAATGATGTAAGTTATAATTTCCTTTTTATATAAAAGAAATGGATTTATATACATAGGTTTCACAAGTGTGTGTAAACAAGAGAAAACTATGGAAAAATATCAACCAAATTTTGAACCAGGGTTACCTGGAAGGGGTGGGGGTGGAAACGGAATCTGTAGAGCAGGCAGTATGACTGATGCTATTAAAATGTAGAAACATAGGATTATAATCCCAGTATTCGGAAGGCTGAGACAGGAGGATTGCAGGTTCGACACCAGCCTCAGCGAGTTAGTGAGATCCTGTTTCAAAATAAAAATAAAATAGAGCTGGGGGTGTAGTTCAGAGGTAAAATGCCCCTGGATTCATTCCCCAGTCACACACACACACACACACACACACACACACACACACACACACACAAATGTAGAAACATGAGTGTCACTTAGGTTACTACTAAAAAAATGTGTGACATCATTGAAATAAAAAGAAGTAAATAAGCTTATAATAAAAAGTAAGCAGGAGAACAGAGTAGGAGCAAATTGAGAATAGTTGGCAGGTTGTCACAGTAAGAGCTGTTATTAACAGAAGAATTCAAAAGTGGTGTGATTCTCAGGAAGGAGATAGATAGATACATAGGGGATGCTGAAAGCTGGGAAGATCTCTACAATAGCTCCTGTGCTTGCCTGTTCCAGAAAAGTGGTCCCCTTGGTGAGCCTGTGTGAGAGGGACCAATCCTGTCCAGTGATGGTGCTGAGGCTTAACTTGGATGGCAGGCCTGCATTTCCTCTTATGGGACTGCTCATTTGAAAAAGTGAACCATGCCGGGCGTGTTGGCGCATGCTTGTAATCCCAGTACTTTGAGAGGCGGAGACCGGAGGATCCAGGTTCGCGGCCAGCCTCAGCTCTCTCTCTCTCTCTCTCTCTCTCTCTCTCTACCTAGTGAGGCCCTCCGCAACTTCGTGAGACCCGGTTTCAAAATAAAGTATAAAAAAATAGGGCCGGGGGTGTAGCGCGGAGGTAGAACGCCCCTGCGTTCAATCCCCGGTACCGCAAAAAAAAAAAAAAGTGAACCACGTGTCATGGCTCAGGATTCATTCTCTGTTTTGGAATCTGCCTAAATATATAAAATATCCTAAAAACAGAAAATGAAGGAGCTAGAAGGTAAAAAATAATTGTAAGTAAAATTAATAGATGATTTTGAGAAATATGGGTCATTTAAAGGACATTTTATGTCTAATAATTAAGATTTCAATGAAAGACTTCTGTTTTCTTTTACTGGATGTGCACAGCTTTATGAATAATTTGTCTGTCACAGACATTACAAAATCAAAGGAGAAACCCTTGGGGACAAGGAGAATAGCACCAGATAGTTTTTGTTTTTAGGTAACACACAGTTTTGTGAGGATAGTTGTGTAGCCATCAGAACACAGTAGATTTTCCATAAATATTTTAAGTAAATTAATGAATAACATATATTTATGTACTGTTACTAAAAGACCTAGTAAGATTCCATGAATGCATTTCCTTCAATAGCATTGCTAACATTTTGCTTTCCCAGGCAGGACATTTTGTAGTTAAATTAGGGTACTTTGAAAGGAATATATTAGTGTTTCAAATACTGTAGAAATAATACTTCCCCCATGAAGACATAGCAATCACTCTATCTAGTGACAGAGTTAAAGATGCCTGTCTACAAACGTCCCATCAGTAAGGGAGTGTGCATGATTTGACAGGTATACCATTTCATTATCTTCATTCTGCAGATGACAAAAACCAAAGCAGGAGGAGTTTAAGTTGTTCATCCTCAATCACAAAGCAAATTAATGTCACAGCTTAATTTCAAGTCTTGTGCATGTCTTGGATATTTTTTTATGTTGCCATAGAATTATTTTCCATAAGTGCTAAGTATTCTAAGTGTTTATTACTTCAATAGTATATAAGCATGCAGAATAAAATCTGTTTTGCAACATTATGCAGGAGATTGTAGTAATTCAGGCCATGGATTTTTCTGGAAATTTAAGATTTTTCAGCATTACCCATTAAAGGCTTAGGTTATGTTCAGATCTTCTTTGAAACCCACACTGACATTCAAGGTACTTATTGAATAGATACAATAATTTGTAAAGATGGTAAGAGAGGACAAGAACCAAGGGAAAGTTTCCAAGGTTAAGGATGGCCAGGAGGAAGGATGTCTCTTGTACTATGTCAGAAAAAAAGGTGTACAACAGCACCAGGGCTGAGGTAAATAAATTGGAAGGATTGAGAAGGGGATTCTTCCTGACCAGTACCTTCTATTTTTCCAGAAAGGTAGAAGAAAGAGGCCTTTGGGACCCTGATTTTGTTAGGTTTGGGTTGGCTGTTTATTGTTTATTTATTTTAGTATACTTTTATTGGTACATTGTAGTCTCACATCATAATGTAGTTCAGAGTGATAGGGACATACACGCACACACCACTTGGTGAGCTTCTCCCCAGGCTCCCTCCCTACTCCCTCCACTTCACCAAACTTGATATTGAGATTGGCATTGGTAATTTCACATGAGTACATAACGTGAGTGGAAGTGTTTCCTTCATTAATCCCCCCCCACACCTTCTCCTATACCCCTTCCATCGCTCCACTGAGGTGTCTCCTCCATTATCTAAAAAGTCCCTCTTGTGTCCTGATTATTCCCTAGCTTCCACATATGAGAGAAAACATATTACCCTTCACTTTCTGTCACTGGTTAATCACACTTAACATAATGTTTTCCAAGTCCCTCCATTTTCCTGCAAATGACATAATTTTGTTCTTCTTATGGCTGAGTAGAATTCCATTGTGTTTATATTCCATAATTTTGTAGTCCATTCATCTGTTGATGGACACTTAGGTGGTTCCATATTTTAGCTATTGTGTATTGTGCTACTATGAACATGGATATGCATATATTACTGTAATTCTCTGATTTCAGTCCCTTTGAAAGATACCCAGGTGCGATATAGCTTGATATGGTGGATCCATTCCAAGTTTTCTGAGGAATCCTCACATTAATTTGCAATCCTACCAACAGTGTATAAGAGGAGTTCCTATTTCCCCACATCCTCACCAGCATTTATTGTTGTTTGAATAATTGATGATTGCCATTCTAATAGGGATTAGATAGAATCTCAGTGTGTTTTTTATTTTCATCTCCTTGATTCCTAAGGATGTTGAATATTTTTTCATATATTTATTGGTCATTTATATTTCTCCTTGTGAAGTATGTATTTAGTTCAATTGCCCCTTCTTGATTGGGTTATTTTTTTTAGTTTTAAGTCTTTTAAGTTCTTTGTATATTCTGGATATTAGTCTTCTATCATAGGAGTAGCTGGCAAAAATCTTCTCCCCTTCTGGGGGAGGATGGCAGGAGATGAGTTCAGGGAGCTTTCAGGTCCCAGAATATGCATGACCCTGAGACCCTGGGGAGGAGTTGTTGTTCATTCTAAAAGCAATGGGAAGCAGATGAAAGCTCTTAGGCAAGGACAGGATTTAATCTAAATTAAAACTTGAAAGGTTCCTCTGGCTGCTGTGTAAAGAATTAACTGAGAACGGTAGGAAACTGTTGTACTATAGGCCAGTGGAAGATGATAACGCTAGACCAAGTGGTAGTTGGAGAGATGGACAGAATGGGTGAATTCAGGGTATACTCAGGAAGTAAACAAAACTTATTAATTAACCAGATATGGGAGGAAAAGTGAGTAGTCAAAGATGAGTCCTAGGATATTTTTGCCTTTCTTTCATAGCTTAGCTCTCAATGAATAAAATAAGAGTACTGCACATAGTCATCACTGGAGATTTATCAGCCATCTTAAGGAACCTTAATTATGACAGATTTATAGATGATATATCTGTCTAAGCTGATGAGTGATGAAGTTGGGAGAGGAACCCAGGTCATTCAGGGTTGGGTTAGAGCCTAGTTATCATCCAGTAAGCCACAGTGGTCATGTCCATGTCCATGTGTGCACTAGGAAAATGTATGAGAATCAGCCCCTGCTCTGCTCCCAATTTTATCCTTAATTCAGGTGGGCCAAGCACTGATATAAACAGACTTTAACCAGAAAATTAGTATTTTTAGGCATTAAATAGCAAGAGAAACCATTAGAGATGGGTGGCTTTGTGGGCTGGAGTTCTTCTGAGACACATATATGGGTTAGGGACTGTACTCAGATGGACAAAAGGTCTTCTTTCTCAGAGAAAACCTTGAGTGTTTGGTTTATTTTCTGAGCTTTTGAAATCACAAAGCAGAGATGGTTCCAACTATCATTTTTTCATTGTGATTTGGTAAAGAGGGAGGTTGGGAATAGTCAGAGACGCACCAATTCTCCATCCTTTTTATACACCTGGAATATGTCTCTCTTTTTTTTTTTCAAATTTGTCTAAGCAGTTCTGCACTTTGAGTTTAATGGTCTGAGATGACATGCCAGGGCAAGGAGTCTCACATTTGTGTGTTGATATTTCTTTGATAGTTCTTAGTAGGTATTCATCTGCACTATTCTGGTACTCTTCATATTCCTTTTGTTCTGTATCTCATATGCCTTTTCTGGACTCTCCTTCCTCATTTGGCATACATACTTCAATGATTTCAGCCACAGTCATAATTGCAACACCATGAATATGCTGATGTCCTCAGAGTCTTAGGTCAGTGCAGGACTTCTCTCTCCAGTGCCTGCTGTGCACCGCCACCTGGATGTGGATGTCCCACAGAAACTTCAAATCCAGCTACAATCATCACCTTTGTACCTAAATTAGCTTCTGCTGTCTTACTTGGTGAGGCCACATTTCCCCTAACCTCCAGTTTTCCTTCTCTTCTTCTCAATTCAACTCTGCATTCGACCAATCATGAATTTTACCCACTGCTACGATTTGGATTTAGAATGTACCCTAGACCTCATGTCACAGACAAGGCAGCCATGTTGGAGGTGGGGCTTGGGCTTGGTTGCTGAGGATGGGTCCCATGGGAATATACATACATACACACACACACACACACACACACACACACACACACACACATATATATCTTCCCCAAGGCTATATATATGTCCATATATATATATATGTTCCTTGCCCCAAGCCCTTTGCTTGTTCTCTGCTTCTGGCTTCCATGATATGAGAGCAGAGTCCCTCAGCATGTGCTATTATTCTGCTTCTTGCCACCATGCCCTGAGCTCCATAGACTTCACTCGGCCTAACATGGACTGAAATCTCCAGAAATTTGAGCAAATAAATCTTCCTTCCTTTAAGTTGTGGTCATCAGGTATTTGGGATCACAGCAGTGAGAATGCCGACTGAAACACCTACCAAAAGTTTGTTGAAGCAGTAAATATCTTTGCCCTAGAATTGACCTCAGTCAGGTCCTAAATCATCTTTTTACCAGACTATCTTTTTTTTTTTTTTTGCGGTACCGGGGATTGAACCCAGAGGCGTTCTACCTCTGCGCTACACCCCTGGCCCTATTTTTTAGACTTTATTTTGAAACCGGGTCTCATTAAGTTGCAGAGGGCCTCACTAAGTAGAGAGAGAAAGAGAGACAGGGAGAGAGAGAGAGCGAGCTGAGGCTGGCCGCGAACCCGGATCCTCTGCTCTCCGCCTCCCAAAGTACTGGGATTACAAGCGTGCGACACCACGCCCAGCCCAGACTATCTTTTTAACTAAATTAGTCATTGGCTTTTTGGCCTTCATTCAGGCTTTTTTCTTAACTATCTCCTCCATTTCTATAAAAGGCAATGCCTTTTAATGGGAAGAACACCCAAAGAGATCAGTTCTAATACATGATTTCTAATAATTTATTAAAATCAAATGTGTGTGTGTGTGTGTGTGTGTGTTAATAGAGATTGAACCCAGGAGTGTTCTACCTCCAAGCTACACCCCCAGCCCTATTTTATTCTTTATTTAGAAACAGGGTCTCACTGTGTTGCAGAGTCCTTACAAGTTGCTAAGGCTGACTGTGAACTCGCCATCCTCCTGTCTCAGCCTCCCAAGTACAGGGATTACAAGTGTGCGCCATCACATCCAGCTTAAAATCAATTGATTTCTGAGAATCTTCAGGTTTCTATTGGTGAAATATAAGGTACAACCCAGGGGGAAAAATGAGGATGCATTTGGCCTCTAGCATTTCTTTGAGCTCTGGGCATTTGTTATGGCATTGCTTTTATGTCTGTATCCAATTTGGAAGTGTTATGTGGTATCCCTTGATGAACTTCAGTTGATTGATAACTGTTCTTTTGACATAGTCATGAATATATCAATAGACTGATTTTAGCCGGGTGTGGTGGCGCACGCTTGTAATCCCAGTACTTGGGAGGCGGAGACCAGAGGATCCGAGTTGGCGGCCAGCCTCAGCTACTTAGTGAGGCCCTCCGCAACTTCATGAGACCTGGTTTCAAAATAAAGTATAAAAAATAGGGCTGGGGGTATAGCTCGGAAGTAGAACACCCCTGGGTTCAATACCGGGACCGCAAAAAAAAAAAAAGACTGATTTTTAACTTAAGTGTATAGCATATATTTTATTTCCAGTTATGAAGTTAAATAGTTTGGCAGAATCTTCTAAGGTTTTTACTGCACTTTAACACAAAAACTAATCGTATCCCCATGAAATGCTATCTTAATAAAATGCTTTCTTTGAAACCTAATTATAACTTCTTCATTAATGAATGTGGTAAGGAAAAGAAGTCACTGTTAATGTAGTTGACAAGTTATGCCTGTCCCTTTTGGTCATCAAATTAATTGGGAATGAAATATATATAAATAGAAATAAAAGTTTAATAATAATGGTCTGAAATGTTAATTGAGTTTGCTATTTGCTAGACAAGTCATTTTCTGTGGAAGAAAACTGAGACTGGAGAATTTAGTCATGGTCATTAACTGGGTCACAATAGTTTGACAAACTTAGATCATTAGAGACATTGTGTTTACTTCTTAACCATCTTTTCTCATATAAGAGAAAGAATCAGCCTCATATTTAATTTCTATTTTCGTTAACAAAGTATCTACCAACAAAATATATTTAAGATTTGTGGTGCTTATTGGTAAAGAATACCAGTAAGAATAAAAGACTGAGGTGTAGGTCTGTACATTTAAAAAAATGTTTGCTTATGTATGAAAGAAGACACAAAATATAGTTTATTTGTAAGTGTTGCATGGCTTACTTTTTTATATACTCCAATAACTAAAAAAAAAAAAAAAGCTTTAAGAAGGTTTCTCTTTTACCAGTGACTCCAGAAGCAAGAGAAATCCCTCAGCTGGGCTGAGTCAGGGCATTACACAAGTGGCCATAGCTGGCTTGGAGATAAGCCTCTAGGCTTCCTGACAAAGCACCATGCCAGGGTGGAGGCAGGATAACAGTGTGACTTCCTGGATGCCAGTTACCCCATGGAGAGGACAGCAGGGGTTGGGGGAGGCTGTGCAAGTTCATGCACTTTTAAAGGTTTTGATTGAACAACAGTATTTTCCCACAAATAAGCTCAATGGCCTGTCACAGTTTGTGTCATATGTATTGTTTATAAATATAATAGTAGTATTTTCTATATCCTTAATAGTGAATTTCCTGGAAACACAAAAAGTTTAGAGTTTCAAAATTTTCATATAAATGGCCAATTGCCTTTTTTAAAGTAGAAATTTTCTAGCTATACATTTTTAACCAGCTATCATCAATATGTAAATATAGAAAAATTTAAGCATTTGCTTAAAAATATGGGCACTAATATGAAGAATGAAGAATACTTTGTAATAATGAAGGCTGTAACATAAATGATATTTTGTCTAAGAGGCCACATAATAGCTTGTTAGTAAAGATGATAGCATAATGTTCAGTATAATGGAGAGTGACGCCTTTAATTCTAGTAATTGGGAGGCTGAGTCAGTAGGATCACAGGTTGGAGGCCAGCTTCAGCAACCTAGTGAGACCCTATTTCAAAACAAAACATAAAAAAGTGCTGGAGTATAGCTCAGCGGTAAAATACCCCTGGGTCCTATCCCCAGTACAAGAAGGAGGAGAAAGAAAAGGAGAAGAAGAGGAGGAGGAGGAGGAGGAGGAGGAGGAGGAGGAGGAGGAGGAGAAGGAGGAGGAGGAAGAGATATTTCATCATCAAATCACCAAATAAAACCTTTGTCATAGGTAACAGCAATCTAAATCTAATATTTAAATGTTGTATTTAGATGTTTGTGGAATATGTAGTTTTTCATTATGGTGATTATGCTCAAGAGTCAAAACTTTATTTTCTTGTAAGAGAACTGGGCAATCATTACATATTTCGTTGCTCTTCATTCAAGACCTGATTCCACATTACCTGTTGAGTGGAAACTCAGAAACAGGAAAAGAAAATTTGGTAAAGCCCTGTTCTGAGGTATCTTGGGAAAGGTAACGAAAAGTAGCAGTACTGAAGAAGAAGCTGTTATTAAATAGCACCATCACTCAATGCCTCAACAGTCAGCAGTAATACCTGAGTGGCTGGTGGAGACACTGAGGTGATTTCGGATCAGTGGGGTTTGGCCAGGCTTGGCTCACCTACAGTGACTATGGCAGAGAAATGCCAGGTGGACAATGGCTGTGGAGCTAGCTTCAGGGAAGCCTGTGGCTCAGAGAGGACCAGAGCCTCTCACTGCAGCACATCTGTTCCACTACCCGACAGCGATGCCTACAGGGTGGCGTATTACAGCAGCTGGTCCAGTCAGAATGTATGGCATTAAGTGAGGCAGTCGCAGCCTTTGTTGTTCATTTTAAAGGTCTCTGAATCCTCCCAAGCTGGAGCCTTATAGAAAATTTTCACATTGTGCAAGTGGAATTGGTTTTGTTTTCTGTTGTCCTCACTTCTGTGCCAGCAAAGTAAGGGGTTTTTCTGAGTATGAGCAGAAACACTCTCATACTCATAAGGTAGAGACCATGCCTTTCTGTGTCTAAACTATTGTTTAGCCATAAAAAAACTTCCATCTTCATTTTAAGTTCAGTTTCTTCTCATCTGCTATGTTTGAGCAAATGGGGCAAGTGTTCATAGTCCTTGACCGTGACTCACACTTTACCTTTGCTGGCCTGACCATGGTCCTCAGTTTACCTCATGGGGGCCATGCCTGATAATGATCATGTGTATTCTATATTTGCTATAGTGTCAAAATGATATACTAGAGGAAAAAAGAAAGGCTTCTGCAAAACTAACATACATACACACACACACACACACACACACACACACACACACACACATACAGAAAATGTGAGTAGCTGCTGCTTTATTTCCTCCACCTTTCTCCAGTCACCTCTGAGCAAAGCTGCTTACAAGTTGAGTTTCTAAAATAGTTCATAGAGAACACATAATGGTAAATAAATACCTTCTGTGCAATGTCACATGATTAGTTGAAATATAAGAAAACTGGTTATTACACATGTCACTTGCCCTTTTCTACATTAACAAATTACTACAATTCTGGTGGCTTAACACCACACACATTTATTGCCTCACAGTTTCTGTGGGCAGGAGACCAGACACAGCCACCCCCACTGCCTCCAGGGTTGCTCTATTTCAGGGTTGTAGAGTCCACTCCAACCTTCTGTGATCCACTCCAGGCTTTCATGTCTACCCCAGGCTTCCAGGGTCCCCTCCAGGCATCTAGAATCCACTCCAGGCTCCCAAAATCCACTCTAGGCTGCCATTTTCTTCTCACACAACGAAATTGTATCTTCAAAGTTTTTCACATTTTTTTTTAAAGCTCATCAACTGCCTCAGTTCTGTAGCATCTTTATGTTATATTTGGGGAATGAGCAAATATTCTGGGTTGGTTTGACATCTTTTCAGGAAAAGCTGACCTCACTTTTTAAAAAATTTTCAGTAAATATATACAGAACCATTGGCTTATTTGATACTGATTTATAGCATTATTTAAGACACTTTCTTTGCTTCAGCTTTCTTCAGTTGTAAACTATACATGCACTAAAATTAAATAACTGCCCTTTGTATATGTGAGCAGCTTTTGGCATCAAAGTCCAGAATTCATATTAGACTAATAATCTTTTTCACTTACCCTAAAAACTACATCAGCTATTTATTAAGTTAGTTTCCGTTTTGAATTCAGCTTTCAGGAGCTTTATTCATGAAATTTCAATGAAATTATGTTTGTAGATCAAACTGAAAATTTTGTTTTCTTATATATCAACTAATCATGTGACACTGACATAATTTAAGAAAAACAAAATAGTGAGTTATCCCAGAAGAAGTGGTTATATTAAATTTAGTTGACACCTATTACTGGTGAAAAGCAGTAGAAAAGGAGATTATAATTGGATAATGTTTAACAGCTTTTCTTCACCCAGCTAATTAGTATAAATTTCTCTCCAATTTTTGATTTCCATTAATTTCACTGATGAATGAAATTACTGAAAAAGCTGGCATATTTTCCAGCTTGTAAACTTGGCATCCTAGGAAAGTATTTCCTTTAAAGAATATTTTAGTAGTTGGGTTAGAAATGAATTACTTTTATTTGATATACTTAAAGTGATACCATTGGAATTGATTTAAAGCATCTCTTTCATATTACTCTAGAGGTCATTTTAAATTCCTCTTTACATAAATATCCATAGTCATTATTGACTCTTGCAAATCAATTACCATGTATTTGCATACATACAGCACAAACTGAGCTGTACACCAACCTGTGAGTCTGTCCTGCTTAGTTCTTGCTGCTCATGGAAAAAAAAAATCCAGTCCCCTGCATATAAAAGAGGCTGAATAAATGACTTTTAAGTTGGATATATAGTAAGTGTAGCTGAGAATTCCTCCTTGCTACAGGGCCCCCCGGAAAATTATATACTATCATTTCCCTTGATAACTTGTCCATTGTTAAATTCCCAATCTCATTTATTTATTTATTTATTTATTTATGGTACTGAGGATTGAACCCAGGGGCATTCTACCTCCAAGCTACACCCCAGCCCTATTTTTTTTTTTATTCTTTATTTTGAAACAGGGTCTCACTAAGTTGCAGAGGGCCTCACTAAGTAGCTGAGTCTGGCTGCGAACCCCGATCCTCCAGTCTCAGCCTGCCACCAATCTCATTTGATAATATTTCTGCTACCACCTGACCTTAATGGGAGCTTCCCCTTCTCTGGAGGCCTTGCCTACAGGCTGCACATGCCTCAGGTGGAGGCAGCAAGACCATGATGTGCTTTCTCCTCAACTCCAACCAAACCATCACTTCCATCTCTCTCTTTTTTTTTTTTTTTTTTTTGTGGTACCGGGGATTGAACCCAGGGGCATTCTACCTCCGAGCTACATCCCTGGCCCTATTTTTTATACTTTATTTTTGAAACCAGGTCTCACAAAGTTGCGGAGGGCCTCACTAAGTAGAGAGAGAGAGACAGGGAGAGGGAGAGAGAGAGAGAGCTGAGGCTGGCCACAAACCCGGATCCTCTGGTCTCTGCCTTCCAAAGTACTGGGATTACAAGCGTGCGCCACCACGTCCGGCCCACTTCCATCTGTCTTATAGAAACTCCTGAGCTTCATGCCATTGACGCTACCTTTTTCTCCCCATATTGTTGCTTTCTTCTGTTAACCTTCTTGTCCCTTCCCAGCTCCACCCCCCACTCATTGAAGATTTTATCAGCATCCCCTACACACACACTGTTCTCTGCTACAACTTCTGTCAGTTTTCTTGGAAACTCATCATTTGTATGAAGAAGCCCCTCACGTCTTAGCTCCTTGATCTGCTCATATCCAATGAGATTTACTTCTAATCTGTTCTAACCAGACACTCTCAAGGTAATGGAAACAAGCTAGATTTTATTGTACCTCCAACATTACAACATCAGATACTCCATTCTCTAACCACAGCTCTTGCTCCATTAACCCTCCAGGAAACAATTGCTTTGGTCCCATTGAGAGTCCTTGTTCACAGGCCACACACTCACTCTTCTGAAGCCCTCCTGCCTTTACTTCTTTCTGTCACCCCAGATTCCTTGCCTTATCCTTTCCTCACTTTCTTCCAGCTGCTTTCCCTCACTCTCCATCAGTCTCTGTTCACTTAGCAAGTGAATATATAACTTCAAATGACTCTGGTGACCCTTCTTTTAATTTTCTTTAAAGCTTTATTTTTTTCTTTTTGTTAGTAATAAAAATTTGGGTAAACAGAGGACACTGGGTAAACAAATGACTATAAGGTCACTTCAGCAAATGGAACTCCACTTCCTGTTAGTACAACAGTTTCCAAATTAAGTGCTAATTTAGAGCTTTTCCTTGATTCTCAGGCCTCACAGGCCCCTGACCCTCCTCTGCCTCTTTCCTAGCCTGATTACTTTGCTGAGGTTTAAGATGATAACACTCGGCACTCACTCTTTCTTCCTACCTGTGTCTTGAGAATCCTGTCACTTCTTCTGCCCTCCTCACCTGCTCAGGACCCCTACCTGTTTGCCCTATTGAAGTTGTTGGATTATGAGGGCTCTGAGCTCATCAATTGATCAGTTGACTTGGTGGATTAATAATCAGAATGAGCTACTGGTGGCAGCTATAGGCAGGTGAGGTATGATGGAGGAAGGTCACTGTGGGTGTGGCCTTGGGGGCTTGCCCCTTCCTCTCTCTCTTTCTCCCATGCTCCTTCTGTTAGTCACCTCCTCCTAAAATTCCTTCTGAGTCTTTCTCTTTTCCTCCTTACACATCATGTTACAAGGACCTTTTAACAGTCCTACCTTGAATCTACCCGCTTCTCCACCTCTGGCCCGTTTTGTGCTTCCCATATACTCTTTGCTCCCCTGAGGCCCCGTCAGCACCACTGATACCTTTGAGTATTACCAAGTCCCATGAGACGCTTCTCTCTCCTTGTCTTACCTGATCTCTCACCACATTTGACAATGTTGATCATCCCTCCTTGTTAAAACTCTTTCCTTTCTTGGCCTCTAAGAACCTGGTTTTCCTCCTAATTCTATAATCCTTTCTGCTTTGCTGCCTTTTCTGGCTTAAATCTGGCCAACTTCTAAATGTTGGGGTTCCTCATAGCTTGGCACTGGGTCCTTTTTATCTCCTCTTTGCATTACACTCCCATGGCTTTAAAAACCATCTATATGCTAATAACTCCCAAATTTATATCTCCAGCTTGTATCTCCCCTCAGTGCTCCTGTCTCATTTATCCAAATTACTTATTTGACAGCTCCATGTGGATGTTTCTCAGACATCTGAAACTTAATATGTACAAAACTAAACTCTTGCTTTTTCTGATGGAAGCTTATTTCTCCACAAATCTTCTCTGTGCCAGTAAATGACACACCATTTGACATAATTGTTGGAATAGAGACATTTGACTGATTTTTGATTCTACCCTCTCCCACACCCACATCCAGTCCATCCACAGAGGGTTGCTTACCTTCAGAGCACATTTTCTGTTGCTGGTGTTACTGCAACAGTCCACTAACTGGCACATTGCTTTCTTTCTAATCACTTACACAGTGGTCAGGATTGTCTTATTAGATCAGAAATTGGTCCTTTACTTCCATAATAAAAACCTTACCTGACTTCTAAATTGTACTTGGAACTTTATGTCAGATCTGTAACATACATAGCCATTCATGACCTGGCCTCTGTCTCTGTTCTCCATCTCTTGCCTGTGATCACCGCAGCCTAGATGCCTGGTGTTCAGTTTTTTTGAAAAGCAATGAGACTTTTGTACTCTTTTGGTGTTATTCCCTTTGTTTGGAAGGTGCTTTCCTTCTTTATTTCTAACATTAGGTTCTTTTTATTCAAGTTTCCATCTATATCTCTGTGTAAGCTTTTTGTATCTGTGACCAAAACACTTGACACAAACAACTTAGAGGAGAAAATATTTATTTGGTTCATGGTTTCAGAGGTTCACTCCATGGTCTGCTGGCTCCAAGGCAGAAACATCCTGGTGGCAGGGTATGGGGAAGGAAAGGTGCTTAGTTTATAGCAGCTGGGAAGAGAAGGGGGGCAGGGGCCAGCCTACAAGGCCACACCCACAGTGACTTTCCTCCTGCCATACCCCACCTGCCTATAGTTACCACCAATAATTCATTCAGATTATGAATGCATCAAGTGGATTGATCCATTAGTGAGGGCATAGCTTCATAATCCAGTCTTTTCCTAACAGCCCCACCTATGAGACTTGCTGCATTGGGGACCATGCTTCCAACACATGAGCTTTGGGGGGACATTCCAGATCCAAACCATAATACCCCCATCTTTGATTTACTTCTCTAATCATTCTTTCTAGGTGGGATGCCCTGTTATTCTTGACCACAGAATGATTTTAATTTCATCCATAGCATTTCATACATGTAATTGTTACTTTTTATATTTGCTTCTGTAGTATCTGTGACTTCCACTAGACCCCGAGTTCCATCACCACACACCCACTGCTGAGTACACATTAAGTATTACTCATGAATCGTTGCTAAATGAAATAATAACTTAATCTGTCAATCTCCACAACAAATGGAATATTCAGGGATTGTAGAAAATAACAAGAGAAGTGAAGCTCACAAATCACGTATGACTAGCCAAGAGGTTTCACATGAACTTGCTTTGCCTTCAAAGAAAACCAAATCATCTTCTGCATAATCCTTTTGTAGCTGTCTTTGCTTTATAAAAACTGAAACACACACTTATGAATTGTGTACTTTTTAGTATATGATTGTACTTCAGTAAAAAGGGACATACAAAAGAAAAGGGGAAAATGCCAAGAATTACTTGCCCAATTTTCTGCAATGAGCCTTTATTTTTATAATCAGGAATACTGATAATGATATTTTAAGAACAAAAGAAGTCTCTGAATAGCTGCATATTTAGAAAAATTACTCATTCTCGTTATTCTTTTGTTCATGACATTCTTTCATAGCTCTTGTTTTACACATTTTTATGCTTTAACAAAATTTCTTAAATTCCATTTAGCTTTTATAGACTGAAAATTGGATATTGTTTTTAGACATTGGTCTGATGATTGATGTTTATACCTAGGAGAATTAGTACATAGCTTTGCAATTTGTATTCCCACATATATATTCTCTATCAAATTTGCTTCTTGGACTGTTCCACTTGGCATTCCTGACTCTTAATAGAATCTCATCTGAATGTGTATCCCATAGACTTCATTGAAGAAGGGAATATTCACTAATGCCTATTATAAGCTTCAGGTCCTTCAGGACCCTAGACAGTAAGGGAAGATGGTACGAAGAGTCTTGAAATTATATATATATGAATTTGCGATCATTCTTGGTCCACTATGATATCCTCTCAGTTTTAGTTTTAGAGATTTGTCATGTGGAGAGGATTGAGGTAGCAGCAGATACCAGCCAACCTAAGGCTTCCCTGGCAATAGTCATTCACTTGACATCTAGGATCTGAAGTCCACTTCATAATCACACTCCCCTCAACTTGGCTGCTTGGCATAGCATTCTCTCAACATGATAAGAAGGACAGTGTTTCTAGTCTCCAGAAAACTTCTGAAGCCCATATTTTCCTTATTGTTTTTGTAAGCACTTGAATATGGTCTGATATTGTTGAATATATACCATAGACCCAAAGCCTTCTGTTAAAGACCTGACATATACTTAGCTATTAATAAAATGGACCCTAGAACCACCTCTCTTGAAATGGGTCCTGTAGAAGCAGATATATTGCTGCCAACCTGTACCAAGTAAAAGTAGAGCCCAGCCTTGTCTGGGAATTTACCTCCCCCCTGGGGCCGACTTTAACCAATGACTGAAGAGGGGGGAGATGTTATTCCACCTCCTCCAATCTCCCATGTCCCTAATCCTTCGACCTCTCACAATCAGGACAATTCTATATAGTGTCTCCAGAGTCTTCCCTTTGTATATTTGCCTGATGACACACCCCCGTTGTTACTTTCCTATCCCATCTACCTCTTACTCTCCATTGGTTTCTTCCTTAGCAGAACATTTATGCAAATCACGTTCCCTCATGGTCTGCTTCTGGCACTCCAACCTCAGAGCTTCTCCCTAAAGGCTGATCTTACTGTGATGATGTTATACTCCTTCCATTTTTTACTACAATTATATATTATTACAGGTCTCATGTTATGTTTTATGCTACCTTCATCACATGATTAACCTTAACCTCCTACACACTAATCTTTCTTTGTTTTCTATTGGTGAAGATGACATTATTGGGGATTACCAACTAAAACTTTACCACCTCTGTTGAAAATCAGACAGATGGTGAAACAAATTGTCTTGCCATCTGCTATATTCCTTTCTTTTTGTTTTATGTTAATTTTTATTAAAGAAATTATCACATCATATTACTAATAGCTTTGTTCGTCTTCCTCCCTACCTAAGCCATTATCTACTTAAGGACAGGACTCTGTTTTTATTTATTTTTGACCATATAGAAGCTGGTAGTTAATAATAGAAGTTTAGTAATTAAGTACAAAATTATGTGAGCACATCAGTTTGTCCAAAGATAACATGTTAGTTGGAATTACTATTGACATAGTTTTTCTAGTATTCAATAAATAATAACCAATAACAAAATTCTCAAGTTTTTAAAATATTTCCCAAAACAGACTTCATGAAATCCTTTGTTTTAGTCAGTTCAGGCTGCTAGAAAAACTACCATAGACTGGGTATCTTATCAACAACATCAAGTGCTTCCTCAAGTTCTGGAGGCTGGAAGTCTAAGATTAGGTGCCAGCATGTTCAGGTTCTGATGAGAGCCCTTTTTTGGATTGCATATTACCTTCTTCTTGTGTCTCCACATTGGGGAAAGAAAGAGGGACATTAGCACTCTTGTATCTTTGTGTGTGTGTGAGTGTGTGTATGTGTGTGTGTGGTACTGGGAATTGAACCCAGGGGTGTTCTACCTCTGAGCTATACCCCCAGCCCTATTTTATTTTTTATTTTAAAACAGAATCTCACTATGTTGCAGAGGCCCTCACTAAGTTTCTGAGGCTGGCCACGAACCTGCGATCCTCCTGTTTCAGCCTCCCAAGTATTTGGGAATACAGACATACACCACCACACCCAGCTTCTGGTATCTTTTTTAGAAGAGCACTAATCCCAGTGAAGATCCTCACGTCCTGTTCACCCCCCAAGGCTCTACCTCCTAATGCCATCACTTTGATGGGTAGGACTTCAGCATATTGATTTGGGGGAATATAAAACATTAAGTATATAACAACCTTATATGGGGATTATTTGATGGGAAATCTTTGTCTCAAAGTGCGCGTACACGCACGTACACGTGCACACACACACACACACACACACAGCCACCTCTTGTGGAGGAACCCCATGTACCTTTTTTCAGTTAGTGACAGGATAAGGGGAGTGAGAGGACTGGTGAAATGAATCTAGAGCTATTTACCAAATGCCATATTTTAAATGTCATGTCATTAACTTGAAGTGATTACCACATGAAATAATCCATGGAATAGCTCAAGGTCTTTTTGAAATTTTGAGTCATTATTAGTTTTGTTCATCAGGAAGTACCTGAGCTCCTTAGAGCTAAAATTGAAATCGCTTTCACATCAAATTATCTTATAGCTTAAGTGGGAAGAACGACCATCCTTCCAAAGGAAAGCAACTATTGTATTAATCTGACTCTGTCGGTTGTGTAAGAATGTACCTAATCAGTATTTACAAAAGAAAGGAAGCAATATTTCAATGTCAGTCATTTCTAGAGAAATAAATGGGATTATATGCTTAACTAGGGGCATTGGTTTTGGGGTCCACATTTAAGACTGATCTTTGTATTTGATGTTGAGGTCTGATTTACTCTCAATGAATAAAGGTAGAGGCCTAAAATAAGCTTCGTGTTTTTCTGAATGTTAAAAATTCCCATCAGTCAAAGAGTTGATAGAGCTGCCTTCCAGTCACAGGAGGAAGGTTGATGATGTTTCAGTCCTTGTCATTTTGGTGTCCTTGGAGACAAGCCTAATGAGGACTGGTAGGAGAACACTGGGTGTGGGGTCAAGGCTGGTTCTGATCTGGTCTTGTCCCTGCTAATAACTGTGACTTTGGGAAGGCCACTTAATTTCTCTGGGCTTCATTTATCTCCCCTATTAAGTGAGAGAAATCATTCCTGTCTGCTTCAATCAGAGGGCTTTTATAAATATCGAATTAGGTAAAAACTCTGGAAGACCTTTTAAATAAATAGTATAAAGACCTATATAGATGTGAAATGTTGTTTTCATCTTTATAAAACTAGACTGTAGCATGAAAAAGGCCTTCAGCTCACAGTGCCCTCAGCAAATGCTGTCAGCATAACTAATTTTGTTGTATGATATATAGATTATAAACACAGACAGGATTCATCATGGTTTTGTTGTAGTTTGTTTTGTTCTTTGGGTTTGTTCTCGTTCTTTGAAGAAGATAGGGGAAAATTCTGTAATGATGTGTGCCAGAAACATAAAGCAAGACTCATTAAACCAAAAAGTTGCTGACTGAACTCTGTTGTCTGGGAAATGTAGCATATGCTACCAGTTGAATGTTTTGATTGGCATATGTTTGGCCTTTGTCATACTGAGACACCCAAAGCACTGAGCAATAGTGGAATCGCAAGCCCCTTGATAGAAACAAATGGAAAAATGTTTTATCATTAGCCCAATGAAATAAAGCTCTGATAAAACCTATGAATAATGCAAATCAAAGAATATGAGAAAAACATTAGGATGAAGGGAAAATGATGTTTTTCTAATCAGTGCTTTAGTGGGGATTTTTCTTTAATTTGATACTTAACATTCACTATATTTCATTTAGGCACATACTTGCTTCTGTTCAATGAAAGGGGATATCAAGTTAATGTAAGCAATAGTGTGTTTTAAATGACTAAATTTTCCTTGGCTAATTACTGGGCCAAAACTGCATATGTTTTTACATGGTTATTGCTTTGGGCTTAGCTTTAACTTTTTAAATTTTTTAAAATTTTTGAATTAAGTAAATAAGTAACCACTATTGCTTTCATGGCACCAAGGATATTTATACTGATGAATGGACAATATAATGACTCTTAAGTTCTATCTAAACTTCTAACCTCTAATAAGAACCTTGAACTAACTCATCTGTTATGTATCCTAAATTCTTCAGTCTTCAAGCACCATATTCATTTGCTAATTGCCCACATCTGTTGTTCTCCCAATTATCAATTCTGAGGAGAAAATTTTTAGACTCCTTTTCAGTATTAATTTTTCCTCTGGCAGGTTATACTTATCAAACCTGTCTAAAAAGCTGAAAAGAACAAAGGGATATAATATGTGATTAATTCAGAGTTAATTATTTCAGTGTCATCTGACATTAATTGCCTTCGATTAATAGGTGTATTATATAAGTTTTTTGTTCTCAATATTAGAATACCACGAACATAATTATAACCAGTATTGTTTTTCTCATGTATATGAAGGCTAATATGATCCCTACATTAAGAATACTTAAAATCCGAATAACCCATCACTCAGTGGGAAGTGGGCAAATTCTCTATAGTTGTGGCTGCTCTGGCAAGTGAGGTATTTATGCCACTTAAAATCCCAATCCATTTTGTTGCATTTTTCCGAGAAATGGCGCAAACTCTGATACTTGCTATCCATAGAAATCAAAACCATTATCTCCTCTCGACAACTTGGGCCTGGCACTAGAACGCCAGGACAATCAGATTCTAAAACAAATTTGAGCTAACACAGAAGAAAACATTTGCAAATGCATTACTAATGAGAAGACAACAAAGAAAAACATAATATCACTAATTATCAGACGAGGAAAATGAATGACACTGAGATGGTTGAAATTTTAATACCTACAACTATGCTTCTGTTGTCACTAAAAGTGTGATTTCAAGCAACACTCTCCCAAGCAGTTGTACCACATAATTAAGATAACTTTTATTGTCAATTAGATAACATAAAATATTTGTCCTCTCTTGGCTGCCCCTTTCAAATAACTTAGAATTGCTATTTAATTCTATGCTGTTAGCATTCCTAGGCTCCTAAAGGACGTGATTTGACATAGCAGTTTTGTGTAGAAGCAGTGTAGACAGTTATACTCAGTGTAGTGACATTGCTTGGCTTCTCTCCCCTCAAGGCTGGGTTCTTCCTTGTGTATACTTTCATGCCTGTGTGTCAGTTACATGCCACCTATTTCCTATGCACCTATGTATTTATGAATACACCAAAAACATGTTTCCTTGTCAACATTTTGTCTATGACTCATATAAAACTATAGAGGTCACACCATAGTCAAAGAAGGTACAAATTTGAAAGGGAGAATAGTATAAGAAATAACAGAGTAAAAAATGAGAAATGACTGTGACAAGCTGGAATAATAAGGCCAAGCTTAAATTGGATTTAGTGGAGATGAAATTAAAGGTTTTTTGCTTTTAAAAACATGATGTTGTACAATGACAGGGTTGAGCATGATCTCATCTTCTGGATAGAAGTTAAGATAATGGAAGTTCTATGACCCAAGGTTGACCACCAGCTCAGTGTGGGCTGATGATATCAAATATGGGCAAATTAATAATCTTGGGTTGGATTAGTTGAAGTGTGATGGGGTCCAAAAAATTAAAATAATTATGTAACCCTCTCTTCCTCTACCTGCTAATGATGGGTATTTCAAGCAAGGTCCTTTTGTTTTGCTGAGATGACTAGTTGCCTGTGAATGGAGCTGAGGAGAATTCAGGAGAGCTGAGGCTAGTTGGGTTTGAGATTGGACCAAGAAAAGGAGATTCCTGAAGAGACGAGGCAGAAATAGGGCCTTGAAGGGAAAAAGGAGGGATGGAAAGGTGCACAGTTACTGTGCTGGGTGGAGCTGGGTGGGGTGGAGCCATTTTCTACCAGTGTGGCTGCTGTGGGAGAAGGCACTAAGATGAGCCAAGAAGGCTAGGTTATCAACACGGGCCTCTTGACCATCCCGGCTAGCGGTCCCATTGGATTCTTTGCTCAACCTGTCAATCCAAATTTTGTTCCGAGTCATGGGCTTGGCAGTTTAAAGGATACAGAAAAACTAGATTTTTCCCAGTAGAGGAAAATTGGGATACCGTGGTGTTTGAAAATTGTGATGGGAGGGTTTTCTGATCAGAGTGGATATGCTTAATTTAGAGAAACCAGACCCTGTGTTATAGTTTGATAAAAAATGTCCCCGAAAGAACATTTTAATGTTTGGAGCTGATATAATTGAGTCGTGAGGGTTGTAAATCCCATTTTAATGGATTTATCTGAGTGGTGACAAAAGCCGGTATGGTGTGGCTGGAGGTGGGTCCCTGGGGGTGGGGCCTTGGGGATTATATAAATGGCTCCTCCTCCCCCTGTTCCCTCTCTTGCTTCCAGCCTTCATGATGTGAGGAGCATGGCCCATGAGCTCTCCCTCTCTCTACCTCCCACTGCCATGCCCTGAGATCTGCAGTCCCCAGCCTCACATGAACTGATACCCAAGCTGAATTTCAGTAACCCTCTGTCAAGGGGTTTGTGGAAGTGCTCTGTGCCCTGGGAGGAGGGTTTAGGTGACTGTCAGGATTCACTGCCAAGTCAAAGGTAGGGAAGAAATTAATATCTGTGCTATGTCCTAGGTACTCCCTGCATTGTATATATTATCTCATCTAAATTTCTGAGAGGTAGAATAACACCTTTTTATGAATGAAGATCTTGAAGCTCAGGCATATTAAGTCACTGCTGTTGAGTGGTCCAATAAGGGTTTGATCCCAGTTCTGTTTCACTCCAAGGCTCATGTTCCTCATTCCTCATATTGTCTCCAAGAATTAACCAACATCTCATTATTAAACTCTCTTGTAGAAATGCCATAAGTTAAACATTTGTAACCGTATGTTTTTATAGATTTAGGTAGTAGTATATTTTAGTGGTTATGACATGGGTATTGGATTAATCAGGCACAGGTTAGAATTTCATTTCATTATGTTATTAGCTATGTGACACATGACAAGTTACCTAACTCCCTGGGCATCAGGTAACTCATACTTTGTTGACTTCACAGGGCTATTTTGAGGATTACATAAGATAATGTAGAGCCATAGCACCTGGTATCAGTGGTTTCTACTACTACAAAATAGAAATCTATCTAGACCAATGAAGGAATTGTGAGGAAGTACTAAGTAATAACCCTAAAGGGAGTGCCTATACTGAAAATATTTAGGATTATTGGACAGATTGTTTGCTCCTGTAGGACCTGTGATCTGAATCCCCCAAACTGAGTATGTGGGTTACTATGATATGATAAAACTTCAGCAGTCAGCTGATATTAGACTTGGCTTCCACCTTAGCAAACTAACTGATCACATCAGCATTCAGTGTTAGCAAGTCTAGGAAACAGTAGTTAAATCCATCACGAGGATAGTCATAGGATTGTCAGTACTCCTGCGATTCACCCCTTCACCAGTTACTAGCCAATCCCTGAATATCAGCTTATCTCAGCAGATACTGGGGCTTAACTCTCTTGCTAGACAAACACTGGGTGGATTAGTTTATCTCTTGTATTTAAGGTCCTCCTTATGGGGGCAGTGGTTACCAGATTGGCAGGACACCAAACTGTCAGGACTCAGGAGACCTACATTCTCAAATGTCCTTGGTCCTCCCTCAACTGAACTGCCTGGAGCCTAGAAAAGGAAAATTCCTGGATCTCAACTCTACTCACTTAGACTTCCTGTGCCTGGGAGTCCTGGGGATTTTTATTTAACCATCACCAAGTGATTGTTTTATCTCCAAATTTGAAAAACTCTGAACCCTCCATCCCACACAGCCAAACCAATTCAAAGCCGCCTATGCCTTAGCTCCTTTGGCCTCTCCTGAAATGTCACCTTCCCATGGGGACTTTCCTGACCTCCCTATGGAAAATGCATGCACACCCTCCTGCCCCACCTACACCTTCTGCTCATTCTTTTTTCTCTCTACAATTTATTTAGCTGGTCTGTCTCCCCACACCAGGGCAAAGGCTTCTGGTATTTTGTACATTTCTGTACTGCCACAGTCCAGAACCAAGTTGGGCACCTAGTGGATATTCAGAGCTTGAAAAGAAGAAGGAAGTTGCAGAGAAGGGGGAGGGGGCTGGTTTCAGAGATTTTTGAAGACCTCTTCTGATTGTGATCCTGCATGTTCTTTCATGTTGGGTTGTAATTTATAATGGATATGACCTTAAAATTGCTGAAAAATTTAGACACACTCAACAACTTTAGAGACTGCTGTCTATATAATGTGAATAATGTGAGACATATCTCGGACAGACATGTACAGAATTTCAGAGGTCTTCATTCTCATTTTGTGTGTGTGTGTGTGTGTAGTACTAGGGATGGAACTCATTGAGATACACCACCATCCCTATTTTATTTTTTATTTGGAAACAGGTCTTACTGAGTTGCAGAGAGCCTTACTAAGTTGCTGAGGCTGGCCCCAAACCTGTAATCCTCCTATCTCAGCCTCCCAAGTACTGGGATTACAAGCATGTGCCACCACACCCGACTCTCATTTTTAATTTTATAAGTTTTATTACTATATGTTACTTATGTGATTTGCTACTAAGTCACTGGCTAATTGACTTATGCTATTTTTAGTTGTTATACAACGTCTTATACATATAAATAATATATAGAGATAGTAAATACTGTTTTTATTTCTATAATTAATTATCAGTAAATAATTTCCTCTATAATATTAGCTTGGGGGAACTGTTTCAATTTCTGGCTCATCTTTCAGGATTTTGTCTGCCTACCTATGTTGTTGAAGTTGTAATGCACATTAATGGTGTTCTAGACTTTATGTAAAATTTTCACAGAGACTGTAAGAAATGACTCTTTTAGGTAAATGGAAAAGTATGATAGCGGTATTTCTAATATTTTGGTATTAATTTGCATCTTTTGTACATGTCCTTATAATCTTTCATTATCTGAGAGCTTATTAATCACCATTAAATTTTGTATTGCTACAAAAGTCAGTGTCATCTGCCCAGTATTTTCTCCACATAGATATCAACAGGGAATCTCTTGTTATTGTAGGACTGTAAGAATCTGGTTCATAGGCAATTAAACTGTGATTCAAGCAATGTGCATTTTTTTTCAGTAAACCTGATATTTAATGTGACTCTGTGAAGCTCCTAGAAAATGAGTGTAAAACAAAGAAATGCATCGCTAGTAGGCAGGTATTCTGGGACATAAATCCTCCAACCTATGCTGCCTGTCTATTCATGTTTCCCTGTAGACAAAAGAGCTGTAGGTGCCCTAGGGAGGAGAGAAATGACCAAGAGGATTTAAGACTAAAATCAAACAGTATAGAAAAAATAGAAGGCAAATTGACTTATCAGTAACATGAACAATTATGAATTATCATTGGCCATTTTCCCCAAATACTAATGAACACATGTCTAAATTACAGAGATGAGAATTGCAGAATCCTGATTTTCCTGTGAGAAATGTTTTTCTCCAGAAGCAAAGATTCAAATGTTAATTTTAAATGTCCTATATATCCATTCTTGTTAATAAAAAATCCTTACAAATAGAAAGACTCAGTATAAATACATTTAGTAGCTCTGGCCAAAGCCACACTTTTAAGTAATTGGCCATTGTGTTAATATGTCCCTAGGTTTCCATTTTACTGATGCTCCTGTTTAGAATTAAGTCGATCTGTCTTCATGTTTCTCCTGGTCCTGTGGTGATTGACCTGGCAAGCTGCCATGTGCAGCCCAGACGGTCACCACTGGGAGAGGATGTCCTGCCTTTCTCCTTAGACTGACAGGAAGAACCCTGTTTTAAAAATCATTGTGCTTTTTATCAGTAAATAACACCCATGTCACCAGGCACATGCACACCGAAGTAGGCAGCTCTGTCATTAATGTGCCTTCTCCTAAGCAGTGGAAAGTGACTAAAATCACAATCAGGGCTTCATCCGATTGTGTAGGTCCTTTGTGATGAAGACAGCCCTGGTTGAAATTCAACATAGACACACAGGGGCTGCACCTCTTCACAAAAGAGCCATGTATACACTTCACAGGTCAGTCGATTTCAAGTTAAGTAGCCTGACTTCCCACACATTGTCGTTTCCTCCTAGATTCTGTCCAGATTTAATATTTTTTGGCTATAAGAAAATGCAAAAGCATGGACTCTGTCTCAACTGTACTGTCTACTATATGCATTTCTACATCGCATGGCACACAATGCTTCATGCCACTTTTTTCATAAGACATGTAATTTTACTCTGATGTATAATGATGGTTTACATTGGCCTTGGTGATTTAGATATCTCTAGCATTGATTTTCAAAGTTATATTTTGCTCTTACTCAGTGCACTATTACAGAAAAGATACATTCAGGTGTGGAGATGACTCTATTCAGAGCAGTATCTAAAGAATACCATGGTACCTGTCCATTGGGTGCTGGAGGTTATAAAGTATAAGAAAAATATCCACAAATGTAGACATACTCAAGCCAGACAGACAAATCCTGGAATAAATCACACAATGAACCTCCATGATCTTTTTCTTCACCTATCACATAAGTATGCCCTATAAATATTAAAGCACTCCACATGTATGTAAATGGAAAGGACCACGGGGAAAGTACAGTTGACATGGAAATTAACATTTATGTTGGAAAGGACAGGGGGTGGGGAGGAAAAAGCATTAACAGGCAATTGATGTTAGTAGAAATGGGAGAGGAAAAGATTGGGGGAAGTCACTTATTTAAAACATTTAGTCTTATTCAGAAGGACTCTATTTTCCTGGAATACAGGGTCCTAGGAAAGGAGAACACAGAGATAAGGTTAAAAATATGAGTTCCCTGATGGTAGGGGGTCTTTGAGGAGCCCAGGATTGTGAACGTAAGCAGGTGGCACTGGCCTGTGTAAAGTCATTTAAGCTGCAGGGTGGGCAGTTGAGAGACAGTGAGAGACATCGTGAGGAGGAGATAGATATAAAATGTCACATGGTAAAATTGATACTTTTGGCAACTTACTGGGTCTGAAAATCCAAGGGGGGAAGTATGGTGAAATTTATGGGAAACTGGGGCCTAGTGAGTACAGTGCTCATGTGGTTTCAGATTGTGCTCTGGAGGCATTTTGAAAATAAAGAATTAGATATAGGCTGGAAGGAAAAATAGAGAAAGAATTTTCCATTTATTGATTAGTTACCATGTGTCAGGTGTTTTGCTATTTAATAGTTTTTAAAGCTCCCGGGTGAATCTTATGTGCAGCCAGGGTTAGAAACTGCTGTAACCAAATCCTTCTATATAATTAGTTCAGACAATTGCTGTTGGAAGCTTGGCTCCTAGAACTTCCTTGGGAGTTTTATGAGAATCTTCTCAAAGTAAATTTTTGGAAGTGATAAAATATCCAATACAGTTGATAAAAAGTTCTCTAAAATAGCATGTAATTCTCATTGTTCAACAATCATAAATTTCTTAAAATTTGTGTAAGTGGCATACATACATGTGTACATGTATGTACTTATATGTATAGGCATATAATTTAGAGAAATGGAATAAATGCATCCTTGCACATAGTATTATTGCATTTTAGCTTTTCCTGAAGCAACTTTGGGTTGCTATAATTGAATGTAAGTTCCAAAAAAGCATTTCTCTTCAAAATTCTTACAGTTCTGTAAAAGGAAAACACAGGACACTCCACAATGAATGAATATATCTTTAAGGAAGATGACAAGAGCATATCATACCTGGTATCATCTATTGTAGAGAAATAATTCTGGCTTTAAAAAAATAATGTTATGACTTTTTTTGAGAATTAGTTAATGTTTTTCAGCAAAAAAATCGTTTTCTTAAGTATCAAAGTTGAAGCTCTAGAAAGATAAGTCATATTTGAATTAATTTTGCACCCTCTTAAAATTATCACCAGTTCTGAGCATGTGCCTAAAGAACAGGATGGCTTCTGCAAAAGCCAAGTCCAAACTTACCTCTAATTGTTGTGGACCAAGCAGAGCTCAAAGCTGGCCCTGAGGTTTCCTGCTCAGGCAGCAGAGAGCTTCGCCATTGAGGAGGCTCACCTACAACAGGCGTAGACATAAAGGAGTTGACCAGCCTCATAGCTTTGATGCGTTGAGATGAGCAAGGAGGTAGTTGTAGGAGGACAGGTGGCCTAGTGGAGTCCCTAGTAGCAAGCAGAGAATGAGAGACACTTGAAGGAGATGCAGCACTAATCTCCACTCTTTATACTGTTTCATCCATTGTCTTTGTTATAAGAAAAAAATCATGTGACCTTAATAACATAACTCAGAGCTGAAATGACACCAGACACCCAAAGGAACTGGAGAGATTGTGAGGTAGAAAATGACACTGGGCTGTGCAGAAGACTTCCACAGTCACAACGAAAGGACATTCTTTTGTTCTAGATAGTTAAAACAGAAAATAATGCTTTCTGTTTTTCTTCTTTATGCATCTAAATGCACAGATTTTCAACATTATGATAGTGAAGATATTACTAAATGATATTACTTGCAGTACACATTCTTACAGGAGTTTATTACGTTCCTTCAGTAAAGTGACATGCGAGCAATAACTTGGGACATTTATCACTGGGCAGGAGAACTATGGCTCTTTAATTGACCTCAAGTTGTAAGCAGAAAACTTTCAAAACAGTCCTCTATGATCTTCATGGAATAGTCAGAGATTATTCTCATCATTGGTGTGTCTTATTGTAGTCCTTATGTATAAATAAGGTACTTAATTGTTGTGGGAGAGAGAAGTTTAGGGGAAGGTTTTTAATATATCAGACCTATATACTCTCCTCCCAGGCTAGATATTATTTTTGATTTTGAAGTGCTAGAGAAATATTGTTCATGAATATAGATTAATACACAGATATGGCATGTAGACACTTGAGGCTTATTCAATTCATATATGTACACATACACATACTTAACACTATCTATATTGGAAGTTAATACTCAAAAGAGACAAATGATCTTGCATATGGTCATTGTGTGTGTGTGTGTGTGTGTGTGTGTGTGTGTATGTGTGTGTGTGTATGATATATAGATAGACGACAGAGAAGAAAATACTAAGCATAGTTTAGGAGCCAGGTACTCTTATGTGAAACACCAAGTGCAAGCCCTCCATCCAGGCAGACACCAGGACGAGTGGGAGACTGGACCCTTGAAGGAATTTCTTAACCCACTGGGATTGGTCGTCCGGCTGGCTCTCACTAGCACTGGTGTGAAGGAACCTGTGTTATATAGACCATGGAGACCTAGACTTTCCTTTAGCCCAGCATCTGCTCTGAGGCTTTCCTCATACCCCAGGTAATAGAATGAGGAAGGGAGGATAGGAACTGGAGAAGTAGTGTCCTTAGGTAAGGATGCTTCCCCCAATGATTCCTTGACAGATGACCTGGAGAGACCGTGGGCCAATTAAGACTGTGGGTAAAGGTGGAGTTAGGATCCGGCCGTCATTAGTAACTGGCAGGAATGTCCTCTGTCTTCAGTGGGAGAGCATATGCACAGGAAACTGGCTCCCTGACGCAATTTGCATGTGTCCACTCTGCATCTGCTGAGCCTGGGAAGGAGAAGAAGTAGATCTGGTAGAAACATGTTTAGCATTAACCAGAAAATGGCTTGGGAAATGGGCAACTTGAGTGCAATTGTTCAAGGCTGGTGAAAATGTAAAATTTTTAGTGAATGTGTGTGTTTAATAAGGTAGACTAAATTTACTTTTGCTGATTTAATTACTCTCTATTCTAAAGTTGTAAAATATCTTCAGTCAGAATATATTGAATAACAACTCTGTGCAAAAAAATTGAAACCAAATAAACTAAGAATGTGCAGTCTAATGAAGAAGATGAAATTTGTAATCAAGTGATTATATTGCAAAGAGCCATGCCAAGTTGTAAAAGAACTGCCATAAAATGAGGCTCAAAATGGTTTGGATGTACAAAGAAGGAAGAAAGAAAAGTAATTTCTCAGTGGAATAATGAAAAGTTTATGGCAGATGGAGTCCTGAGAGATGTAGACAGAGGTACCAGCAGGCCTAAGATATGCAAGTAGAAAGACATGAAGGGCTCTTAGAGAAGTAAAATGATCCAGTTTTAACGGAGGACACCTGCTGGGGAGGAGGAGAACATAAGATCTTAAATATCAAGTTAAGAGATTTGTTTTTTATTCAATATGCAATTCCTTTTTCCCTTCCCTTCATTTCTCTTCTCTTTGTTTTCTCTTATTTTCAACACCATAATACTCCAAGATTTGAATAAGGGATGCATGATCAACATCAGGGATTTTATGATGTGGATTCATCTTTGAGTGTGATTACATAACCTCTAGTGTCTTGTCTCCTCTTTTTATTTTGGTCAATCCTGATAACTTGTCTCATGATTTGACTTTGACTCTTGTAGTCAAGATGACTGTTTGCTCCTTAATAGAAGTACTAAATTCATGCTTGAATTTTATCAGTTATCCTCTTGTGATAAATTGTTGATGTCCACCATACTTGGTATTCTTAAATGACAGAAACATGTTGTATTCATCTTTCTATCCCCGTTGCCTCACAAGGAAAGAGAAAGAAAACTAAAGATACAATTGTGTCATACTCTATGCCAAGTACTTTAGATATGCTATTCTATTATTCCTCCTTCAGCTTTGTCTTTACAAGATAGGAAGTAGGTACCTAGAGACACAAAGTGTTTTATGGAATCTTTAAAGTATAAAACCAGGTTTTAAACTCAATCTATTTTGACTTATACTCTTTTGAATGCATCATGTTACCTCAATTAACCAATGCTCATTTATTGAATGAATGAATGAATGAATACATAAATAAATTGTAAAATGGACTTACTTTAAAAATGATTCATCCAGAGAACAAAAGGGTTGAAACTGCATGAAATATGAGTGTCCCCGCTCAAAAGATTGCCCTTACTCTGTTGCTACTGCCTACAATATTTCTGAATCAGAATTAGCCAAACTAATAGGAGAATTTGAAAACCTCTCATCAGCACTATAAATTTGAATTGCATCAGTGCAGCAGATAAGCACCTGGAGCCATAAGATGTAGTTCAGGCTGTCAGTGCTCAGGAACTGACATTGCCAGGACATCATTGCATCTTTTCGACATTATTTGAAGAGACATGGAATAATGGCTTCCTATGCGTGCTCCTGGCAACAGTATAGAATCCTGGGCTACTGAGTTTACAGCGCCTTCCCAGGGGGAGAAACTCAGACTTTTCCAATGAAGTCTTGGTGGAAAGGTATAGCTGTTTCCTTTGTTCCTTGTGTAAAACACCATTGTGTGTTTTAATTCTGATACACATAAAAAATCTCTTTAAATCTATTTTGTGTTTCAAATCCAGATTTCCACTAGTCTTTGGTGTGGAGGAGAGGGTTTGTTATTTTTATTTCAGTGGCTTACGTGGCCTGTTATTTCATTCGCTTGTCCTTTGTGGGGAACACAGTGCTGACCACAGAATGGACCAGGTGCTGAGGCAGAGGAGGAAGACAGCACTAGGGTCCTGGAGGACATCTCCATTGAGTGAGCTGGAGGCCAGACATCATAGAGGCTGAGTGAGAAATCCCAGCCTGAGCACAGAGAAGATGCTGCCCCAGGGACTTTTGACCATGCAGGGCACGAAGCAAAGAAAACACCATGCCCCTGCCTGTACCCTGGGGGATGTATACGTGATGTGCAGTATGAAATGTGTGCTCACTACTCCATGATGTAGGCTTAGCTCTGTAAGATAACAGGACTATGTTTGTGTGCATGCATGCATCCTAACTACATATTTTCACTAACGATAGTAAAGACATTTGTGGAATTCTAGGATATTATTGTTATATATCTATAAAACAGCTATTGGGAATTTAGAGACATACTTAGATTTGTGCAATAAATGTTCAGTCAGGATCAGAGCCTTTGTATTATCTGGAGAAAGATGTTTGGGAACTAGACCTTAACAAAAAATATGCATCAGGGGAAACTTCTCCAATTTGAGTATATAAGGAAAATATACTTTTGTTATAGGCCAAAATGAAGATGTGGTTGAATCTAAGACCATGTATTTGCCTTGGTACTATTATATACAGAATATTATAAGTTTTCAAATACTGTGTCCAAAAAGTAAATATAGCATTTATCACACACTTCATTACTTGCTTATTTTTCTTTAAGTTTTGGGATGTGAGTTAATGCATTTTGAATACAGAGTATATACTCCATTAAAAATACTAATACAATCATTCATGCATGATTTGGACTTCATAAGACCCTTTCCAACATTTTTCTCTTCATTTTATCTCTGCAACCCTGAATGGTAGATGAGGCAGAGTATTTTCCTCCTTTAACAGATGAGGAAACTGAGACAAGATTTAAAATATTCTCTTAAGGCAGGGCCACTAAGTAGTAGATGTAGACTTTAACCCAGAACTCCTGGCTCCAAATTCCTTGTCTTTTTACCTTGACCACAGTCTATGTGGTAAACTATATAAATTCAGTATGGCTTTGGCTGCTATCTGTGAGGCAGTAAGCGACTCCTTGAATCTAGCCCAAGTTTGTCTTCCAAGTCTGAACTGAGTATCTACAGCCTGCAGGACACTGGCACCCAGATACTCCCCAGACAATGCAGATGACAATGGCCTCCTCTTCACCCATTACCATTCCAAGCAGACCCGCCCTTCCCCCTCTGTTCATATCTTGATGCTTAGGACACCATTCTGCAAATTTAAAAACTCACAGAATGAATCAAAATGCAGAACTAACTCACAGTTAGTTGTCTTTATAATTTTCCATTGTAATATCAGTGTTCTGCTTTGTGGGGAGGGGCATCTTGGAGAATATGGAGGAGAAAAAAATGAAAATTTAGAATAAATGTTCATGCTGCTTTAGTTCTTTTCAATTATAAGGATATTTGTAATGAATAATTATAACTTGAAAAAGTGGTACTTCTATATATTCACTCTCAACTACTATAATTTTATTTTCATCAAGTTAGAATGAAATTGATTAATACAAATGTATATTTAACAAGCTAAGCATGGTGATCTTACTTTTGTCTAGGTCATTTTATTCCCTTATGATTCCACCTCTTTGCATGAAAACACTAAAAAACTAATTAGTATTAGCTTAGCTTCCAAAGAGTCACTGTTATTTACTGTTGTTTACTAGGTATCTAAAATTTACACTAAAAAAGACAACACTAACCTTCATGAAGAAATTAAAATATTCTGTGAAAAAAATCTTCTAAGCTATTTATAAGATATAAATATTGAATGGGGTCTAATGACAACTTTTTGTAAAAAAAGTTATGAACCTATTCTTTATACTTTTCCTTCCTGATCTTTGCTATTGTAACTTGTCTTGAGTCTTGCCTGTGCTCCCAGTTTGAATTATCTGAGTAAATACTAAATTCAAATGGTTGTCAACGAAGACCAATCTGTTCCTTTGGGCCATGTCTCTGAGACTGTGTGGTGGAAGAATCACCAATTATAATCCAATAAAGCCAGTCATTGTCACTTGTTAATGTGACTGTGGGCAGGAGGTCTCACTGTAATGTATTAATCTACTTCCCAGGTGGTTGTGAGATTAAAATTGGTGAATGTGTATAAAATGCTCTATGGGCAGCAAGTGTTCACGAGAGCCACATGGCTTTCTCTCCATGAGGGAGGGCCCTCATCCTCTTAAAAATCCAATCACACACAGACTATATCTACATATATTAGCAGCCTAATGCCTTGTTAAGCTTAATCTTTAGTTCCTTGTTTGAATTGATCAATTTTAGGTCTTTCCTTTGTACATAGCCTAGTTATTTAAATGATTCATTCCTCATAGAATTGGTTGTAATTAAAGGGACTAGAAACTTATATGCTGATAATCCTAACTTAATAATTCTTATTAATCTTATTTACCAAAGAACCAGAAATTTATATTCTCAATATGAAATATTTCAGTTAGGTAATTTTAATTCAACTTTTGTACTTTTTTTAGTTTTATAAAAAGAAAATGACCTAATATACTTATTTTTTATTTTACTGTTTGTACAAATAGTTTTTATATACCTTCCAAAACTGAGTGCTGTAAAGATCCTAAATGTTTAATCAGCTCCATTAAAAGCTTGCTATAACTATGCATCCTGTTTGACCATCTTTCTCTGAGCTGTGGGTTACTCAGCAATGTTTTATTCCATTTTCAGATCAGAAATAGTTCTCAGCATTGCTAGAAACTGTGCTCTTTGAATCAAAGCTAAAGTTCCCAGGAAGAAACTGATCATTCTGTCCACATTTATGTCACTCGCTCCTCCTACCTTCAGCAAAACAGAGAACATGCCACTAGTATATGCAAATGTGAACTTTGTTGTGCAAGGTTGCATTTGGGGCTTTGCTTTTTATTTTTCTTTGTTTTATTTGTTTTCTCCCTGGGAAAAGCTCAAGCCCATCAGGTTATTCCCCCTGGTACTTGATGGTCTACACACAATTTCATTTCATCGTGTCATACTTAGGGAATGACCAATCTTTCAATGTGCCTGAAAGGCCAACCTAGAAATTATTAGCTTTGTGCCATTCATCAACAGGGTACACTTTGATGTACTTTTTATTGCTTAAGTCAACAGCATCTGAAAATCTAATCTTCGTAAGTGTATTTCCTGAGTGGTACTTAATTCTCCAGAGCTTTCTCTTTCTTTGTTTGCCTCATCTCTATCTCCAGGCCTATTATTCTCTTCTGTAACCCCACTTCCCACTCCAGATCTGGCTGTCTTTTACCAGGCTGTAGGTCAGATTTTTATTGCTTTGAACAAGAGGCTATAGCTCTGATTTCATCCATAAACCTGGAGTAATTATATATTTGTTATATTTTTAGGTCTTTAATTGTGGTGTTTTTTTTACTTCTAATGATACCAAGTATTTTGCAGCTCTTATAGCTTATTTTTATTTAATTATTTTATGTTGACTACTATAGTTTAATTGTTATTTACATTTTATTTCTTCAATGGAGTTTTAAAGTAAATTAAATATATTGAATGATATGTGTTTTCAGTTTAGTAAATTTTTCCTATGACATCTCATTTGACTAACACCTCAGCTTGCAGGAAAGATTCATTCATCCATTTATTATACAGGTATTTGTTAAGCACTTACTAAACACTAGACACTTATTACATGTCCTGAAAATACACAGGTGAACATAATGTACCAAAATCTTTGATTTGTGGAACTTGCATTTAAGTAAGGATGGAAGAAAATAATCAGACAAAATAAGTTAAATATATTGATTAGGTGATAAATGCTAAGTAAAACTAAGGATTGGAAACCTGGGAAGGAGGGGATTGATGTCTGATTTTGGTAAGTCCAGGTCTCAGTGAGCAGGTGGCATGTGGGTAAAGCCTAACCTCTGCAAGGGGCAAACCATGCAGTCCTCTCTGCTGAGCATTGTAGGACATGGGGGCAGCGCATGTGCAGACTTTCAGGCGGGGGTGAGCTGGGACTACTGTGTGGGGAGGGAGGCTGGTGGGTTTTAGGAGCAGGGAGTGGGGCTAGTGGGTCTGGGGTGACATGAGCTAATGGGACGGGAATAAGAGGTCAGAGAGCAGATGGGAAGATGCCATTACTCCTATTTTACTAAAAGAGAATCAGTGTGGTTATGATTGGGACTGCTCCATGTCAGACAGCTAGTAGGTGGCAGAAGCAGGACTGACTAGACACAGGGCCCAGGTCTTCTGACAGAGGTGTCATCCTTGCTCTAAGCAGTCAGCATTTTATTTCCTACTTTGCTCATCTTCTCATCTTTGGAGAGTAGGAGAACATATTTGTTTCTGGCATTCTCTGAAGAAAAGTCAATTATTTTCCTTTTAACTTCCATTCTGCTTCCATTTTGAAGAATAAGTGGTATTTCAAAATGAAAAGGCAGGGGCTGAGATATATCACATGTATTTCTTCACTTTAGCCTTATTATAACCTTGGGATAGTTTGGAACACAAGAATTCCTTAGAGGACATAAAAACCTTTATAAATTGATTATACTGTCCATTTAAAGAGAATTTGTTCTGTTAAGAATTTGGAAAGAAGTTTTTGATGAAACATCGAAAGAGGTTTACTATTGTTTTAGGCTGTGAACTCAGTTCAAACTAGTTAGTCTTCCTAAGTAGCTCAATAAGTCAGACCAGCTTCAGAGCTTAGATGCTTCTAAATGAATTGTGTGTAGCTAAGACAATGCATCAGTTGCTTCTGACTTTGAAAAGAACTCACATAAAAATGAAGGTAGCTCAAGAGAAGAGAATTATTGATGAGTATACCCTAAAGTAAATTGCTGTTCTCCAAACCAAGGTCCAGGCATTATATTTTATAGAATTCATAGACTGTTCTTACCATGACAGGTCACTATTAACCCTTGAACAAGACTATTATCAAAGTCAATGTTTTCAACAGTCTGAAGTAATTCTAAGGCAAAAAAATAAACAAATGACTCCTTTAAATGCTAAGAATACTTCTTTCTCTCTCACTCCTTCTTTCTCATACATAGAGACATTTATTAAAAGTATAGTCCCAGATACTTGTTGAGTATTTATTGGATGTGATCCTCTAGAAACATGGTGCCTTAGACATATCAAAGCATAAAACATGTAGATTAAAAACATCTGAGATTGCAATTTAACTCCTAGGTAGAGAATCAAATTTTAGAGCTGGAAGTGGTATTGTAATTTATTAATCATGTGATTTTAGTACTTTACATCCATTTATGTGTTTTGTGTAATACTCAAAATAATCATAAGGTATGTTAACATCCCCATTTTGCTGCTGAGGTATAACTGGGACACAGAAAGGTTAACTTCTCCAAGGCCACTTATACACCAACAGAACCAATACTCTGGAATTTACTTTGAAATATAACTGTTAGCATCCATTCCATACTATTATGGTCCTTACTCTTCCTTTTCATTATTCTAATTGTTTTTAATTTCATAGTTCTTTGACCCCTTGAACAAATCTGATGCATGATTCAGTGGGGTTTTCTTACTTTTATTCATAGTATTTCTGCTTGCCATGGCTTCCACTGTGAACATCACCTCCTCATGCCTGAAAGTCTAAACTGTAAGCACCTAATTCATCTCCTGGGTTTTGGCCTCCCTGGCTCCCCCACTGCCCTGCCAGTACCTTCATCATCAAAAGTCATTCCTAGTTCAGTGAATTCCAGACTGCTCCTCTGATCACCTTCAAGGCACTCAGTTTAGGTAGGTAATAACAGAAATGGAGAGGGGGGACACAATTGAACCAAGGAGGTATTGTTGTTGTGGTTGTTGTACAGTTTCTTGGATATGGCTTTATTAGAATAAAGAGTGATGACTCAAAGACTTTGAATGGTTATAGAATCAACAGAAAATAGAAGGGAAAGAAGTTTGAGAAGAGGAAAATAAGTAGGTTTATTTTCTGGAGAGGTTAAGGCTGAAGGGTATTCACATTTTTCAAGGCTGTATGATCCTGCTGAAATGCTTTCTTTTTTCTTGTACTTTAGTCTGAAATTTATCATTACAGTACATAAATACTGATAAATTTTGCTAATCATATGATCTCACTAATGGGAGAAATGACTAATTACTATATAACAGGTATTGTATTTCTGGTTAGTTGTTAGGAAGACTTTAGAACCTGGAAAGAAAACCCAGCTGTGCTTCTGGGGGACTCACCCAAGAGCTGTCAGGGAAGAAGAGCCTACAGAGGGAGCTGAGTGCAACAAGTGGCTGTAAGCGGCACGTGCTCTGTCTTAATTAGAAACAGCTTAGCAAGAAAAACAAAAGCTTCTTCACAGTGATAGAGGCTAATAGCCATTACTATGTTACTGTTGACTAATGTGATCATAATAAAATTGTAGTTGATCGTACAAGCATTAATATTCTAGCACTAATCATTCTTATTCAAGTAAAACTGTTGGGCTGAGGATAATAAGCATGAACTTGGGATGGCTCATAGAAAAGTAAACATCTTTACAAGTAATTAATTGTTCCTTATAACATTACTGTTTTTGATATTCCATTTCTTTAAACCTCCTATGATTTCAAAAAATATTAATGCTGAGTCAAAATAAGATGTTCAGCTAATTCTATTCATGTTTATCCACCTCTAACATTTATAATCAAATTGCTTAACTTTCCATAATATTTCATTAGGTAAAGTGTGATTTCTCTTTCACTTTGGACCATATTTTATTTTATACTTAAACTGAGTTTTAGTATCAGATGGTGTGAGAAGAGGTTATAATACATTTAAGTTGTACTAATTTTTCTTCTAAAGACCCAAGTGGATATAATCATAAAGAATATATGTTTAAAATTTCACAGTAGTTTGAATAAACTATGGAGAAATATGTAAGGTTATCCAGAGGGAAAAAAATCACCCTTTAGTTTACAGACAATTAAATTTAAGTGTCTCCATAACTTAAAAGGATAAATCTGAGCCATCCATCCTTTGCTCTCCCAGCTAGAGTTTGCCTTCTCATGTTGGTAATTCTTTTCAAAGAAGAGAGGATTTCATGTGCTTACTTATAGTTTGGGGAAATGTGATGAGTTTAATGATGTACTTTTCCTTTGTGAAATGTGTGTAGATAGAAATGGAAATAATGAATAGAAGATTTGAGTGATAGTGACAATTCTGATGGAAATGACAGTGCGAATGCAGAAATGAAATCAGTTTCATATTTAAATTATTGCAGCAGCATGCATTAAGTGGCTTTCCTAAATGGAGCTGGATATTGCACACTGGAAACAATATTAATCATGGATTTGCCCTAGATTTTTCTGCATTAGTCTAGCTTGGATGTTTATATTCAAGCTGCAAATATTAGTTTGCTAGGTATTCAAAAGTTAAGAGCAATTTAGATTAAGGATGTTTAAAGCTCATTTGTAAAATGCTCATACTATTTGAGCTGTTTTAAAAAGATTTGCTTAGCTAAAGTCATTGGATCAGAATAATTTTGACACTCTTAATCTTCCTTTTTTTACTAAGAGCCTTAGACATTTTCTTTCCATTTAAAAATTTGAATGACAAAATTGAGAAGTAATTTACTAGAAATAGTGTAATAAAGAGAAAATTTGTGCTCAGGGAAGAAAATACACTAAATCTTAATCAAGGAACATAGAGGCAATTGTGAGACAATATACACTTTCTTTCTTTGTGTTTGAACAGATTCTATAAATTTGTTTAGTTTGTAGTAATATTTGGGAAGAGGTACCAAATTTGTTATTTAGCAGCCAGTTGTATATAGAAAATAAATTTCATTGGTTAAATGATTACAGTGATCAAGAAGATAGCAGCCCAAGGAGTGGATATTCCAGATTTCTCAAGACAGAACTAAAGGACAGAGAGGAGTTGGGAGGGGAGATTTGAGATGATACAAACAAATAGCAAGAGAAAGACATTTTCCTAAATCGATCTCTATGCTAAATTAGGTTAAGTCACCATTGGTCTCTATGAATTTCAACATTTGAAATTAATTTGGATGTGCCGACTGCTATTATCACTGCTGTTGATTTTTAAAACAATTGGTTCTTGTTTGTACTAAAAATATCAGCTAATGGAATTTCCTTTTTATTAAAATAGTCGTAAAGTATAGATATCTTAGAAAAATCTGAATTCTCCTTGGGAAGGCATATGATCAGGGTTTCTTTAATTGATTTGTAACTCCAAGATTGTGTTTTTATGAACTTAGCCATATTTTTAACATGAGTGAATATATTTTGATATTGTTAATTACCTTTTGTTTCAAAGCAGTACAATTTGAAATCACAAATATTCTTTTAGATTTCTTTCAGCTATCAAATGGCAGCAAAGAACAATATAAATCCCTTTTACACATAGGAAGGCTTCTTTTTATCCAAAGACGACTGTGTTTTTTTAGTTCATTTGGTCAGGGATTAAGCATCCAATATATTAAAAGTAAATGCATTTTGACAAAGGTCCACTTATTCACTGGAATATAGAATAAATGAGTTGGGCTTGTTTCACCTGAGCCTATTTATAATTCCATATTCTTAGGTGAAAGTCAGTTTGACATAGTCTGAACTGTATTTTATATATATATATATATATATATAACCTTATATATAAAATTTCATATGTATATGAATATTGAAGCATTAGTAATGTTATCATTTCAACTGATCATCCATGAGAAAAGGTGAAGTTATCAAAGAAATTCAGTCAGGAAAGGTGAAAAGGGGACCTTTTTCTCAAAAGCTGGTGTAAAAAGAAATGTTGAAGTAGGGGAGCACATTCTAGCCACACAAAACCAAAAATAAACCTGTACAGAAGCCCTTCTCACAGCCGACAGAAGCTGGCCAGAGCTGTGTTCCATTGATTTTACACAGTCAGGAACTGAAAGGCCTATGGTCAGATGCTCATGCTGCCTCTGGACTTCCAAGGCACCGCAGAGCCTTGATTCACCAGTGTCCATTCTGTAACATGTTGCCTGTCTTGGGCCACTTCAAGTTATTACGTATTTAAAATGAGCCACTTTGAAAATACCGTGCCACTCCAGTTCCTAGAAGGTTTATAATGTGTAGTAGCTAAAAGCCCATACTTTTAGCCTATTAGCCAGGTGTGGTGGTGCACCCTTGTAATCCCAGTACTTGAGAGGCTGAGACAGGAGGATCGCAGGTTCGTGGCCAGCCTCAGCAACTTAGTGAGGCCCTCCACAACTTAGTGAGACCCTGTTTCAAGATACAAAATAAAATAGAGCTGGAGCTCAGAGGTAGAATGCCCCTGAGCTCAAGCCTCAATACCATACACACACACACACACATACACACACACACACACACACACACACATGCACACTCAAGCCCATACTATGAAGACTGAATTTAAATGAAGTAATATAAGTAATAACAATGCTTAAGTAATTACTATATATGTAATATAAATTTAAGGTGGCAGACATAATTTAGCAATTGTTTGGTTCCTCTTTGTAATGAATGAACTATTGTTAACTATTCAAATTATGTAATCATGTTTTCTATTGTACTAAACCTATATATCTACTAGTGAGTTTACAGTTTGATGCAACTGATGCTAAATGCAATAGTTACTTAGAGAGTATAACTGGATTTGTATTATTTAAATTTGCTAAGCTATTGAAAACAAGTTACAAATAATCTACAACAGTTATAAATAATCAGGTATATATTTGTATATATGTGTTCATTAATATGTATGTATGTGTGTATATATATAGCTACTTAAAGACAGGTGCCCATACTAATTTTGAATTTTAATTTTCTATAATGTGTTAATGGAAATTGTAGGAATTTTTCTATAGTACAATTATTAATTGATTAACTCACCATGGAAAAGTTCTGTAAGCAAATTGATTTATCTTCTCAAATGTAATGAATATTGTGTTCCACTGAGACTGCATTAGAAGCTCTTGTCATATGAAAACATATTTTTAAAATAACCACAAACAGTTCACAGAACCATGCATAAACCTAGTTTGATCGCTTTTACTGTTTGTATGCATTTCCAGCATGAAGCTAAAGAAATAAGTAGTTTAAAATGACAGCAAGGAATCTGGCAAGATTTAGCCATTGTGAATTTTCTCCCATGATATACATAAATCTACTTATAAATACAGCTTCTGATTTTCAAGTCTAAAAGAGTATTTATTACATATAAATTATTAACTAAGGTATAAATAATTTTTCAGATAACATAAATACTTCTTTATGCCCATTTTTGTTTAGTAAACTGATTCCTTCAAGTGCTTTTTTTAATTTCACTAAAGGCTCCATATTAAGAGCCTATAGTGGGCATTGTGCTATTCCAGGTGTCTTAGTCAGTATTCTCACTGCTATAATCTAAAAGACTCACCACGTATCTTAGAGGAAAGAAGATTTATTTGCTCAGTTTTCCTTGGAGACTTTGGATTCGGTCCATGTGAGGCCAGGATCGGCAGATCTCAGGGCATGGTGATGGGAAGAAAGGAAGAGCACAAGGCTCTCATCCTCACATCATGGAGCCTGGAAGCAAGAGAGAGTGAGGGGAGGAGAAACTATATATAATCCCCAGGGCCAGGCCCCTGGGACCCACCTTCTCCAGCCACATCCTTCCAGCCCAGGCCACCACCCAGATAAATCCATTAGAATGGATTTATCCACTGCTGAGATTACAACTTTCATGACTTAACTATACCAATTCTGAATATTAATAAATGAGCTCTTTAGGGGATATTCTATATCCAACTATCACACCAGGCTATTTAGAATTAAAATTAGTGTATATTTATTTTATCAAAGAAGCAATGATCTAGCTCACTGATTCTCAGACTTTGCTGTACATTGGAATTATTTGGGGAATTAAAAAGAAACACTAATACCTGCATTCTACCCCTAGAGGCTGTGATACTAATTGCTTTGGGCTGCAGCTGGGCATCAAGGTTTTTAAAGCTCCCCACAAGGTTTTAACTTGCAACAACATTTTTGAACTATTGATGTCGCCAACAATTAAAATATATTTATACAGCCTCTGGAGAACCTCCGTGGCCTCCCCTCCATACTCACCTGGGGCCACATAGTAGAAATTGACATCTTTCTCCACTCTAAACCCCAGCGGTATTTCCACCACGTGACATTCTCTTTTATTTACATTTTGGTCTGAAAATTGTCAGTGAATTTTTATCCTTAAGGACAAGTAGATATCTGATCAGTTTCTTTAACTCCTGTCCTTAGAAGAATTTCTGGTATATAATAGGCACTAAATAAATGTGATTCATTGAATATTAGTGAGGAATGTTTCAGTAAGAAATGCTTCCAAATAATATGACTTTAAACAGTAATGTTAGAATTCAGTTGGACCTGAGGTAAGAGAATCCTCTCCTGCCCAGTGGAAGCATGTAAGCCTCAGTCTGGTTCTGCAAATGGTGTGCAAATGTAGTGTGTCACGTCTGAGGCCACAGTGAAGCACCCAGCAGAGGAGGAAGAGAGAGAGGCTGGGAGTTCATGGGTCCTGGGATAGGCTGACCCTCGGCCAGGCCACAGGTGTTGAAATCTCACAGGAGGCTACATTGAGTCAATGGATCACAAATCAAAGGTGAATTCAGTAATCAGATGGGGAGGGTCTAGGAGGACCTGAGTGGGTCAAGGGGAATTGGAGTTGGCGGGAGGGATTGTTTCAGGCATGGCTTTAGCTCACAGCCCATTAGTCCTAAGAAGCAGCTCACTGGGCTAAACCAGCTCCCACAATAAGTTTCCACAGGAGCAACTGGTACCAAATGCCTTTGTTTCAGTCAATACTCAGGGCACCCCTTGATTTCCCTTAAAAAGACCCTTCTTGACAGTTAGCAGGGGACCTCAAGAGCCTATTAGCAGCGTCAGGTCAGTGGGCACAGACATAGCTGCCATAATCGTGCAATGTTTAGAGTTCAATTTAGGAAGAAAACAGAACTTGTCTGGGTGTATCCATTAGGGACAAGGGTTTCCAGATACTTGTTTATTTGTTTAATAACTCCATGAACAGTAAGAGCAAAAGATTGAAGACTTATAATTAAAGATGGTGGGTAGAAAAAGAAAGTTGACTGAAATAAAAAAAATAATTAAATCTTTAAAAATGATGACTGGAACCTATAGATTTCTCCATAATCAATTCACTTAAAAAAAATTGTAGCTTCTCTTACCATCAAAGTTAGTAATTTGTTTTTACCAAAACTTGTTTTTCTTTTCTTACTATATACTAATATTTTTCTTCTGATTTTATAAATGTATTAACATGACTGCAGATGTTTATATGATTTGCTTGTTTTGTTTTCTTCTTTTTTGTAGTTCTGGGGATTGAACTCAGGGGCATTCTACCTCTGAGCTATACCCCTAGTCCTATTTTATTTTTTTATTTTGATACATGATCTCACTAAGTAGATGAGGGCCTCCCTAAGTTTCTAAAGCTATCTGCAAACGTGTTGTCTCAGCTTCGCAAGTACTGGGATTACAAGCATGTGCCATCATACCCTGCTTATGTTGTTTTTAATTCCTGAAATTATGTGAATTTTCTCACATCACTAGAAGTAAAAATAAATTATAAAAGCCCTCCTAAATAGGTGCTCTCTTTAATATAGAAAAATCTGGTTGTTTAGAATACATTTTTCCTTATCATTTCTTTAACTATGCAGTTTTTAAAATCAATCTAATAAATATGCCTGCAATGCTATAAGTCAGAAATATTTTCAATTCAGCACATATATGACATGAATGGATTTAATTAAAGAAAAATATTTTCTCTGTCTAACTTATAACAGTTTTATTTGATAGAACCAAAAACTATTATTCTCTTGATTCTACTTCTGCAAAATCATAGCATTTATCTTTTGGGGCTGTGCTCAAGGAAACTTTAGCCACGGTGACAAGACCTTTGCTTCTTAGAAGTGCTGAAGAAGAGGTCAGAGGAAAGTCACGCTCTTGTCTTTTTGGTTCAAAGCTAGCCAGTTGTGGCAAGGCACACGTGGAAGGTGCAGATGCCTTGGCCCTCTAGTTTGTTACACTGGGGACGCTCTTCCTCTAACCTTTCCTCCATAGCCACCTCATTTGACCTTACATCTTTCTTTGAAAATAAATCGGTAACATTAAACCTACACTGAATTTCATTTAGTTTACTTTAAAAAAAAAGAAAATTCATTTCAGCAAGAAGGAAAGTAAGAAACTACGAGGAGAAATTTGGGACCAATAACCAGGGGGCTGGAAGAGAAGAAAACTGCCCTGGGGAATGTTCCTTTGTCTACTCATTATTTGTATATTTTGTTTTGTCCACCTACAAATCCATTTCAAATTGGTTTAAAGGATTTTTTTTTCTGGTATTTGATTTTGTAGGTTCAATTCTAAAAGGCTAAGGATAGTCTTACTACCTAATGCCCCAAATTGTAATCATTTGCCCTGCCTCTCATTTCAGAACTGTTACCCTGTTGTCTACGTCTGCTCACAGCAGTTCTTCCTGCAGCCACTCAGCCTTGAGCTGACAGTTGAGTAATGACAAGCCCCCAGTTGACCTGCCTCTGGCAGTGCCCGCAGTGCGCCTTTTCACACCTCCTTGCCTGGGTTCTGCTGTTCCCTCTGCCTATATGACATGTCCACTGTTCCTTTCAGACTTCTTTCAAGAAGTGTTTTAGAGATGGGCATGGTGGTACACACTTGTAATCCCAGTACTTGGAGGCTAAGACAGATGGATCTTAGGTTCATGATCAGCCTCCACAACTTATCAAGGCCCTCCTCAACTTAGACCCTGTTTCAAAACAAAATATAAAATAAAATAGGGCGGGGGGTGTAGCTCAGAGGTAGAATGACCCTCGGTTCAATCCCCAGTACCAAAAAAAAAAAAGACCTGATTTAGGTATCATTTCCTCTGAAAAGTGATCTCATCTTAAACTGCTGGTAAGCCTAACTTCAGTCTACTGTAGCTCTGACCAAGAAGCATGTTTCTAAATTTAGTGTCTCTGCCACCTTGAACAGACTGTCAGTACATCAGTACGTCTTACCAATGTTTAGAACCCTTGTGCATAGCACAGTGAGGTGGACGGATCTTTGACCCCCATCTTTGAATAATTTCAATGTTTCTCCAGTTTTACAGGAAAAACAAGTAGGAGAATGTTGTGTTTTAAAGTTCTTATCCTATAATTGCTCTTAAACTCAGCTTTATCTTTTAATGAAAGCTAACTAAGTCTAAACAAACAAATATTGCGCTGAAACATAGAAGCAGCCAGTCTAACTTAGCATAATTTTTACTGCTTTTTGGGGTATACATGCTCATAATTGTGATTTTTAAAATAATATTGTTATCGCTTATTTATAGCAAAGTTATCAGTACCTATGATGGCATTAGATATAACCCTGGCTGCAAAGAGCATCGTAACTCCCAGGTGTGTTCTGCTGCTTAAAGAATTGTGAGAACCTATGAAGAATATAAGGGAAATTATCTCACTATCATTTTAGTAACTGAGTTAGTTGGAAATGTGAATTGCATGCTGGTAATTGAGACTAGCATTAATTATTGCTAGAATATGTAATCAGCAATGTAACGTAAGTGCCAAGTAATCTTCATTTTAAACTGTCCCCCACTCCCTTTTAAAAGTAATACTTTGTGCAATTAAATTCTGCTTGTGCTTGATTTCGACCCCTCCTGTGCCCATACTAACAATACCCCCGTCCAGGAAAGCTTGGGTTGTAATAGAAATGACATAACCCATTTTTAGTAAGCAGAAGCTGCAAGGAAAGTGATGATTGTGACATTTTCATTCTTCCACTTTAATTTGTTACATATTGCTGTGCTAGATAGATTCGTCTAAGAATCCTAATCCATTTGCACACTTCCTGTGATGTTTAACTTATTGACATGCAGTGAACACTTTTCATCAGCCTTTCTATGCTATTTCCCTAACATAGCATAATATAAGGTGCTCTGCTTCAAGTAAGTCTCCACTGAAATGTGCATTACATTAGCTGAAGCTCGTTTCCATTGAGACATCATCATATTCTATGTAATCTCTATTACTTTTAAACTATTAGAAATTAAATGTCTTTATGTGAAGTACAGTTTTCAAGAAACAATACTCACTAGAGTTTTGTCTTTTCTCCATAAAAAGCTGTAGATCAGATGCCATTATGGAGCTGGATAGATTTAGATACAGGGCTGTCAATTTGGGGTCCTTGTACCAGGGTAGGGTGGTGATCTTTAGAGTGGACTTTGGGGAGACCCAGCCCCATTTTACACCCCAGATTGTGGGCTTTATTGTATGATTGTGTTAGTAATGTACATATATTAGTCTATGAACAATATGGAGAACCTACATGATAGCTTAGGTTCTTATTTCCAGTTCACTCTTAATCATCTACATTTTCTAAGTTTGCAGAATTTATATGTAAGACTTTTAATGTCTAAATCACATGGAAGCTGTGAGGAAAGGAAACAGATTGTATCTATAGACTTTTTCAGTGGACTGTGTACAGTGCAGTATACATGTCTGCATTTCTATATTCAAAATTTTTATAGCAGGTAAAATAAAATGTTCTTTTTTATTTATTTTTTATATTCATTTATTGGTGCATTGTAATTATACATTTGATAAGTGTCAGGTTAGGAGAATCATACATGCACACATTGCTCGTTTAGCCCTCCCTCAAATCCCACCCTATTCCCTCCCCCTTCCCTCCCTTTAGTGCTCTGCATAGTGATTGAGTCTTATAAGTTTGTATATATACATCATGCGCTTTAGTGTGTTTCCCTCCACTCCCCTCCCAATTCCCTCAGGTAGGTCATCTTCTTTGTTCATCTGAAGTTTTCTTCTTCTTTGTCTGGAGTCCCTTCTAAGTCTCCTTCTATCTAGCTTCCACATATTACGGCGAACATCCGACTTTTCACTCTTTGTGCCTGACTAATCTCACTTAGCATAATGTTCTCTAATTCTTTCCATTTCCCTACAAGTGATGTAATTTTTTTCTTCTTCTTTTTTTTTTTTTTTTGCGGTACCGGGGATTGAATCCAGGGGTGTTCTACCTCTGCGCTACACCCCCGGCCCTATTTTTTATACTTTATTTTTGAAACTGGGTCTCACGAAGTTGTGGAGGGCCTCACTATGTAGAGAGAGAGAGAGAGAAATAAAGCGACAGGGAGAGAGAGAGAGAGAGAGAGGGCTGAGGCTGGTCGGGAACATAGATCCTCCGGTCTCTGCCTCCCAAAGTACTGGGATTACAAGCATGTGCCACCATGCCCGGCAATTTTTTTCTTGTTTATGGCTGCATAAAATTCCATTGTGTACATATCTCATAGTTTTGTAATCCATTCATCTATTGATGGACACCTTGGCTGGTTCCAAAGTTTGGCAATTGTGAATTATGCAACTATAAACATAGACACACATGCATTAGTCTGGTAGTTTGGTTTCAGATCTTTTGGGTAAATGCCTAGAAGTGGTATTGCTGGGTCGTACAGTAGGTTCGTTCCCATTCTTCTGAGGATCCTCCACACTGTTTTCCAAAGTGGTTGCACTAATTTGCAATCCCACCAGCAGTGTATTAGAGTTCCTACTTCTCCACATCCTCGCCAGCATTTGTTGTTATTTGTGTTTTTAATGATTGCCATTCTTAATGGGGTTAGGTGATATCTCAGGGTAGTTTTGATTTGCAGCTTTCTGACTGCTAATGATGTTGAACATTTTTTCATACATGTATTGGCCATTTGTATTTCTTCTTCTGTGAAGTGTCTGTTCAGTTCACTTGCCCATTTTTTGATTGGGTTATTTGTTTTTTAGTGGTGATTTTTTTAAGTTCTCTGTATATTCTAGATATTAGTCCTCTATTAGAGGAGTAGCTGGCAAAAATCTTCTCCCATTCTGTTGGCTCTCTGTTGAGGATCTTGACAGTTTCCGTTTCTGCACAGAAGCTCTTCAGTTTAATGCAATCCCATGTATTGATCCTCATTTTAATTTCCTGTGCTTTTGGGGTCTTGTTGAGGAAGTCTTTACCTGTGCCTATGTGTTGAAGTGTTGGGCCTATGCCCTCTTCAAGTAGCTGCAAGGTCTCTGGTCTGATTTCTAGGTCTTTGATCCATCTTGAATTGACTCTTGTACTAGGTGAGAAAGTGGGGTTTATTTCTATTTTTCTGCATATGGTTAGCCAGTTTTGCCAGCACCATTTGTTGAAGAGGCTATCTTTTTTCCAGTGGATGTTTTTAGCCCTTTTGTCAAAAATCAATTGGCTGTAGGTATGTGGCTTTGTTTCAGAGTCTTCTATTCTGCTCCATTGGTCTATGTGTCTGCTTTTGT
>PVJS01006850.1:0-58267 GCA_004027185.1 Glis glis
AAAAATATATTTTTACTGTTTGAAGAGTATTCAATTTCTCTCTCCCTTTTTATTTCTTAAATTATTTAAATCTGTGTAAACAAAGAACAGGATTAACTTTAAAAGCTTTGGTTTATAGGTCTTTTAAAAGATACAAGTGGCTGGGCATGGTGGTGCATGCCTGTAATCCCAGTACTTGGGAGGCTGAGACAGGAGGATCGCAGGTTCAAAGCCAGGCTCAGCAAGTTAGTGAGACTTTTAATAATTTAGTGAGACCCAGTTTCAAAATAAAAAATAAAAAGAGCTGGGGGGGGGCTATAGCTCAGAGTTAGAATGTTCTTGTGTTCAAACCCTAGTAGCCCACAAATAAATACAAATTTTTAAAAATAAAATATATGAGCTGGGCGTGGTGGCACACGCTTGTAATCCCAGTACTTGGGAGGCGGAGACCGGAGGATCTGGGTTTGCGGCCAGCCTTAGCTCTCTCGCTCTCTCTCTCCCTGTCTCTCTCTCTCTGTCTCTCTCTCTCTGTCTCTGTCTCTCTCTCTCTCTCTCTCTCTCTCTCCTTAGCGAGGCCCTCCGCAACTTCGTGAGACCCGGTTTCAAAATAAAGTATAAAAAATAGGGCCGGGGGCGTGGCGCGGAGGTAGAATGCCCCTGCGTTCAATCCCCAGTACTGCAAAAAAAAAAAAAAAATATATATATATATATATATATATGAATGTTATAAAGTTAGACCTCAAACTCAATGAAGACATCACTAATTTTTCAGGCTATATTTTGTTTAAAGTTTTCACCAAGAACTAAGGTCAAATAGAAAATTTCCTAGATACTTTCCTTAGCAGAGTGAGTTTTTTTTAAAACTGGGGATTGAGCCCAGGGGCATTCTACCTTTGAGCTATACCCCCAAATCCTTTTTATTTTTGTTTTGAAACAAGGTCTTGCTATGTTGCCAAGGCTGGCCTCAAACCTGCCATTCTCCTGTCTCAGCCTCCTAAGTACTAGGATTATAGGCATGCACAATCATGCCAGGAAAGTAGGGAGGGGTTTTTAAAGATAAGCTTTGTGCTGAGGATGTAGCTGTCCCCGAGTCTCTGCTGTTCTTGGATGGTGTGTAGCTTTTGTCTCTAGCTGATCTCTCACTGTCACTCCCCACCCCGAGCATCTATGGAGGACACCTTAAGGGCTCAGGAATCACTTATATCCCTGGACATGTTTCCTTCCTGGTCTTGGAGGATTTCCCTGCCTAATTTGTAGGTTCATCCATTTATTTAAAAGTGTGGCTTTCATTGTTTAGCTTTTTTGCCAGCATTTTTAGTGAGTAAGGCTCTCTGGCCTACACTATGGCAAGACACTTCATTTTTTTATCTATACAGTTGGGTTAAAAATATTTTCCTGATATACATAGAACATCCAGCAAAATGGCTGATATAACATGGGTCTTCAGTACATGGTAACTGTCATGAATTAACGATGACGAATGGAAATCTAAAAACACACATTTTGGCCATTTCCCCCAGCCCTTTCAAAATCTCCCAAATGCTACATAACGGAATGGAAGATGAGCCCCCTTCACATTGACGACGGCAGTGAGTTTCAGCATACCTCCCCAGAGTCTCTTCTTGATGAAGATAATGAACCCAAAAGGCATTTCTTTGCTTGCCTTTCTTCTTCACATTTAGGTAGTCCCCCAAATACACAGCAGTTTCCTGGGCTGTCCACAGTTCAGACTTTTTGGAATATTTTAACAAAAGAGCATCTGGAGAAAAGATGAGATGAAAATGGGTCTTATTTTCAAGAGGATGTTACGAATCACGAATAAAGTTGAAATGACGTAGGCCCTGAACCAGCTCGTCTGGAATCTTCCACTTTTTAAATAATTTTTTGGGGTACTGGAGGTTGAACCCAGAGGCATTCTACCTCTGAGCTACACCCCCAGTCCTATTCTATTTTTTATTTGGAAGCAGGGTCTCACTAAATTGCTGAGGCTGGGCTTGAACCTGTGATCCTCCTGTCTCAGCCTTCCAAGTACTGGGATTACAGACGTGTGCCACCATGCCTGGCACTTTTAAAATAATTCCCCCCTCTCCACACACACACAATTTGGCCTCCTCTGTGGGTACTATTAAAAAGTTAGTGAAGTACAATGCAAAGGTAACACTTCACATTTTGCTATGAAGAATGGTGCAGGGATTCAGCTTGACCTGACTGCAGCCACCATGCGTGGCGGTCGCCACCATGGCCCCTGAGTACCCTGAGTACCCCTAGTACCCTGGCTGGTTTTCCCTGTATAGTTGCCCAGCATACTATAAATAGACAAAACCATTATTAGAGTAGTATGTGGAGCTTTATGACTGGACCCTGATCCTATCAGTGCCAGGAATGAGCCTGACATTTTTGATACTTGCTTGGGAGGAACAAAGTATATTCTGGCTTGAATAAAGCCACTTTTGTTCTGACCTCTTACAAGCACACTTTCTACTGTCCTAAATGGTGGGGATCCACTGGTGTCACTGATTTCAGATCTACGCTTCTGTCAGTAAGTCCCCAGTAAATTGCACTCAGTGCAATCCAGGATCTGTCTGCCTCTTTCTTTGTCTCATGGCACCTTGGGGTCTGTTCTCATATGCCGGGACCGAGTTGTTCCAGAACAAGTAGCTATTGATTCACAAAATCTCTTGCTTGCGATGGCAAGGATTAAGATGAGACTAGAGTTTCCGTATGAAAGATGGAAAATAAGGGCTTTTCAACCAGCAAGACCCCAAAGATCATCTTGGGACAAGTGTTATGTGCTTGCAACTTCTTATCATCTGAGAATCTCAGGTAATAGAGTTGACTACCTTTGGCAGATCACATAGGTGATAAACTAAATAATTTTACCTGATAGGCTCCTAGAAACTCCAGGGACCCCAAATTACATATAAAGTGTGCCCTGAGTTTTCTTAATTGTTTTAAATTGGGAGAGTCCAGGAGTTGCTTGAGAAAATGTAGCTACTGTACAAAGATGCAAACTCAACTAAAAAAGAGAAATCAGCTCGTTGGTAAAAAGGAATAGAGGAAGAGATAGATGCTGAGGAGATGATATGATATCTAGAGCTGTTTTAAACACCAAATGTTAGCTATGTATAAGTCCTCTGAGATTCCTGTCTCCCTTTCTGCCTCATGTGTCCTTTATAGCAGACCTCCAAATATGGAAGGTAACCTGAGCAAATCTCTACTCTTTGCAACCATTAAGGTCCATTACTGTAGTCCCAAGTACTCCCAAGTACTGTAGTCCCAGTACTTGGGAGGCTGAGACAGGAAGATAGCAGGTTCAAGGGCAGACTCAGCAACTTAGTGACAACTTCCTGTTTCAAATAATAAAATAGGGTGTAGCTCAGCGGTAAAATGCCCCTGGGTTCAATCCTCAGTACCAAAACAAAACAAAACAACAACAAAAAAAACCCATCACACAAAGGTGAGGGAGGCCATTCACATTCACATTTCTCTGTGAATTCACAAAGCAAACACATCTCTCATGAGCTTTAAGTGGTCTACATGCATGATGTTTCCTGAGGCTGTATCACTTATGGAAAAGATTGTACTTGCCGTGTGCTTTCTGGAGTTGACTGGGCTTAAAAACGCCTGTGTTCTCCAGTCTGTGCAGTAGCCAGTCGTGCCTCACTCCTGCCAAGAGTTTTTCAAAGTCATCAGGCTGCAGGATGCGAGCCTCGAGGACCTCCTGCCTCATCTTTCCTGGCAGTGAAGCCGAAGAACTGCTGGAATTCAAAAAGGACCAGGATCTCTCCCCCTCAGAAGAACCTCTGGAAAATGCAGGCGACCTCAGCCACCACACTGGAGATGAGTTGGAGCTGTGGATGCAGTCTGCTACGTTTCCAGGTGCGCTTCCCTCCTCTGTGGTGGTGCAGTCCTCGCTGAGGACAGGGAAGAGAATGCTGCTGCTTATGGAGGAATTGGGGGCATCAGCCCTAAGACCAGGCGGCTGCTTCAGAGAGTGTGGCCTGGAGCCAGGTCTGCCTGTGGAGTAGACATCTGTGCGGTCAAACAGCTGGCCCTCCTTAGCCACTGTAGGGGCATCAGGGTCAATGTTGTGCTCTTCCACTGAGCCACTGGTCCTTCCTGAGGCAGGATTTTGAATAGGCCAATGAGGAGTGAAAGCGCTACATGCTGACCTGGAACTACTGCCCGGAGAACAGCCCGCGACTAGCTGAGAGTCTAAGAGCGCATCTTTTGTGCTTTCTGCTGTCTCTACTTCCGGGTCCACCCACAAAGGGCTAGCTTTAAAAGCAGGGCCTGTGTATCTTTTATTGGGTTTTCTTCCCATCTTTTCCCCATGCCAGTCACTGACATCACAGTTGGTTTCTGGAAAATCATCAATTATTTCAAAGCCTTCTTCTTCTTCTTCTTGAACTGAAGGATATGTGGCCATGTCCTTGAACCTACCAGAATCAGGAGACCAAGAAGTAGAACTACATGAGGGTCTGGAGTGAGCACAAGTACTTCCAGGTCCCGCATTTCTGACTTCCTGGATATCTTCTGGAACCCCTTCTAACAGCCCAGCACCGGAGGCTGGGCAAGCGTTGGTTGTGTTATGAGGAAGGAAGGTTGTCAAGGACGTGCATGTGTGCAGCTGACTTTGAGAAGATGCTAAGCCGTCATCTTTGGATGCTTGGAGAGAGAAACTGTGAAGCTCTGAAGACAAGGAGAGCATAGCTCCACCAACCCTATCGCTCTCCAGCTCCTCGGTCAAGGCAGTGGAACACTGCGTGTCCACGAGATGTTCTTCTTTGCTAGACTCTTTTCTGGCTGGTCTCTTATCAATATGATAATCCACTTTCTCCCAACTTGTAGAAGAATCGAGCCCCATTACCCTGCTCCAAGTACTGGAGCCCCTGCTGCCACTCTGAGACTCGTCCCAACCATTCCTGTCGCTGCTGTGGTCATGTGGCTCGGTCTCAGTGGCCACATCTTGATCCAGGGAGACTCGGAATGCATCAGAATGGGTCCAGTTTCTCCCTTCTGCCCTTCTGAGTTTCCCCTGACCATTCTCAGCTACATGGGAGGAAGATATTCCCCTGCCTTTTTGAGAGCCTGGTTTGTCTTGAGTAGTGCTTATAGCATCCATGGCTTTTGTTTCTGTTTTTAGAGCAGTGACACAGACTTCCCCTCTTGCGTCTTTCTGATTCTTTTTGTTGTTTCCACAAGTGCTTTCAAAAACCTCGCACACCGAAGTATGGTGCTGTGAATAAGATTCAAGGAGTTTTTGGAAATCCACCTGCCCATGCAAGAGAGGTTTGTCCAATCCCCACTTGAAACTCTCTGGGACATACGATCTATCATCTAAATTTGAGAAGCTTTGAATCTGTAAATGATTCTTCACCCTGGTGATAAGAGATATGATTTCCTGAGACAGAGATTCTCTAACCTGATTGCTGGAGGAGACGCTGAAGGTGTACAGCTTCCCCATGGCTTCACTGCAGAGCTGGCTGGCCGCGCAGACCGCGGCTGTCTCCCCGTGTAGTCTGCGGTGCACCGTGGTGAGACCGAAAGCGGCTTTGATGAAGCTGTGAAGTTCCTGTTTTCCGCTAACGGGCTTATCGTCTTTCTTGGTGAGGAGGCCAATCTCAAAGGCCTCTTTGGCTTCACACAGATACAAATTTTTCATTCTAGAAGGACAGTCATTAGAACTACAGTACGACAACAAGCACGTTCCACGGATATTCTGAAGAAAATACCAAATGCAAAATCAGACATTGAATTGGAAACTGGGAGAGAAGGAGGACAAACTTTTCATTCCTCAGGGTAATCATTTGAAATAGTCTAAGGAAATAAACACATGACACTGATCTTCCAAACACCGAGGAAAGGACCTGAGGGTCTTGGTGAATCAGAAGAAAAAGATTGAAAGAAAAATAAAATAAAAACAAACAAAACTGTGATATAAGAGGTTAGCTGGTATGAAGGGGTAAGAAATTAGCTGCAACTACCATCCTACTGTAGCCTTGCTACCTTTTGATTAAAGATGGTAGATTTGTGGCCATTGCTATTGTTAGTTTTAGCAGTCTATACATGAGATGTGGCTGCAATGAGTTTCTCTATGCAATGCGGTTGCTGTGACACACGATTCATTTAATAGTAGCCAAAGCAAGCTGGGCATGGTGGCGCATGCTTGTAATCCCAGTACTTGGGAGGCTGAGACCGGAGGATACAGGTTTGCGGCCAGCCTTAGCTACTTAGTGAGGCCCTCCGCAACTTAGTGAGACCCTGTTTCAAAATAAAGATTAAAAAATAGGGCTGGGGGTGTAGCCTGGAGGTAGAATGACCCTGGATTCAATCCTCAGTACCACCACCAAAAAAAAAAAAAAAATTAGTAGCCAAAGCAATAGGGTAGTGGTTTTCAAACCCATCTGGGTACTATGGTCACTTGTGCAACAGTCACCCCTCAGCATCTGCATGGGACTGGTTTCAGGACCTCACATGGATACCAAAATCTGTGCATGCTCATGTCTCTTATTTAAAATGGCAGAGTATTTACATATAACCAATGCAATCTTCCCATACACTTTAAATCATCTCTAGATCACTTATGATGCCTAATACAATATAAATAATTTAAGTAGTTGTTACACTGCAAACACAACATCTGCACTGGCCACGACCCTGTGATCCAAGACCCTGTCTTAGCCTCCCAAGTACTGGCATTACAGGTGTGCACCACTACACCTGGCTTAGATGCAACTTTTCCCCCCTAAATATTTGTTGAATATTTAGGTTGGTTGAATGTGCAGATGCATTATCTATGGATGTGGAGGGTTGAGTATATTTCAGAGTGAAAGATTTCTGAGTTCCAATCCTAGTGATTTGCATTTAATGGACTTAGAGCCCTGGGATATGTATTTTGAAAAGGCTCCTTGGGTGACACTGTCGCATAGCCAGGCTTGGGATCCAGTGTTTTAGAATAGACAACACTATGTACTTTGGCTCCCACCAGGGCATGGCTGCCCTGACTACTACTACTTTCCCACGTGGGGAGTCTTATCACAATGGCCAATGGTGGCACACTGCCTACAATAAGGTTAGATTCTCCTCCCACTGGCTTCAGGGGGGAACACTTGAGGGAGGAAACAGGAGGAGCCGCCCTCTATTTACCATGGCCGTGAGCACGAACAGGGGCGTGTAGGCACTGAAGGCAGCTGCCAGCTTGCAGGCTTCTGCGGCCGACAGCAAATGATGGTCAAACTCCTTGAGCAAGCCCTGCGGGAACACAGGAGGCAACTGAATATGGTTGCTATCATCATTTGGGGTATTCACTAGAAATGTGAGTGTTTCCTCTTAGCAACAAACACGCTATGATATTCCTCTGCTTTTCTTTCAAGATTCTGAAAGATCCCTTGCTGTTCATCACAAACCTTTCAGAACAGTGCCAAGAAAAAAATAAGTGTGTCTAAAGACCCCAAGGCATTCACCATCCTTACCCCCAGCACCACATACCCTCCATCCTCAACCCACCAGAGAGGGCCTGACGTGTGAAAAGATGCTTAATGCCTGCCAGTGTGAAGTCAATAGGACGATGCTGGAAAATGGCAGCACCTCTTTGCTCGCCATTTCGCACACTTGGCAGCCAGATTATTTGATGCCTTCGGCATTGTTCTTGGCAAAGAGCCCTTTAAGATTTGATGGCAATGAGGATTCATTCATTCCTTCTAGAAATGTGTATTGAGTACTCCACTGGCCAAGCAGTGAGAAAGTGGGCAGTGAGCCTGTGATGAGTTTACTGTCTGTTGGGAAAGGATTAGATAACACATGAAATAAAACAAACACACAGCATATGAGAGGATGATAAGTGTTCTGGAGAAAAATTAAGTGGAGAAGGGTTAGGGAGGTCCAGAGTGGGAAGGAAGTTTGCAATTTTAAATAATCATGAGGGACAATTTCATTAAAGAAGAAGCATAACCCTTTTTTTCTTTTAGTCTGATGGAAGAAGCAACATCTTATTAAGATTTGTATTACTAGCAGAAAAATGCATGTATTTTTTTGTTACATTAATTAGTACTGAATATGGTTGCTATCATCATTTTGGGTATTTACTAGAAATGGCAAAATAGATGGCAAAAATTTATATTGATAATAATTATAATAATTGTAGGAATCTCCATTTCAGTGCTGCCTAGAGAGAGGTTCAATGTTAATGCCATTCTCCAGAAAAGCAGAGACCTAGGATCTGTTCCCCATTATCTCTCTTACTGGTTGTGTAAGCTGTCAAGGATACCTTGCTCCTCTGGGCCTCAGCCTATTTTTCTCTAAAATGGGAATGATACACTCTGCTCTACCTACTTCCATGGTTTTGTGTGGATATACACAGTTTTTGAGCTGTAAGGTGACATGTAAATATTAGTAATCATTGTTATTAAGGATAAGAGCCTGGAACAATGACCAATGATCTGATTTGAATAGATAGTGATGGGTTCTTAAATTATTAGCCCTTTATCATTAAGAGGACCCAAATTTGTAAACTGAATTGTGTGATCATTTGAAAGGAAATAAATGGGGATCAAAATCACTTGGATGATATGCATTCATTCGTTCACCAGAACTTTTTGAGTACTTTCCGTGTATCTCCTTCTGTGTTAGGTGGTAGAATAATAAAGCTAACGAGGACAACATGGGATCTGTCCCCAGGACTGCTCCCCTCTAGCAGGGGAGACTATGCTCCCTGACCCTCAGTCTCCTGAGAAAGAGGTTGATGAAGCAACACCAAGAATAACATTGACAGTGCCAATGTGGTGCCAGTCAGAACTGTGTTTTTGGCAAATGATAATTACCAAGTTAATCTGTGGATTGTTTTTAAACTTTTCATAATCTTTTTTGCTCATGGAAACAAAGATGTCTGCCAGTATGCCAAGTGATGTGGAAATGCCCTGTAAGGAAAACACAAACAAATCAGACTGGGAATTCAGGGTTGATTATTCTCTCTCATCTCATGGCCTAAAGGCAATGATTATCCCACCACATGAACTATTTGCCTACTGTCTTAATAATAATAAACATTATTGATATGCTCCTGGAGACACTTTTGAACTGGATGTCACTGGGCTTGAAAGATCATCAAATCCTGTAGCACATAGACTTACAGTAAACACAGCTGTTTCTTAGTTGGGTTTCTTTTCTTTTCTTTTTTTTTTTTTTTTTGCGGTACCAGGGGTTGAACCCAGGGCGTTTTACCTCCGAGCTACACCCCTGGCCCTATTTTTATATTTTATTTTGAAACCGAATCTCACGAAGTTTCGGAGGGCCTCACTAAGTAGCTGAGGCTGGCCGCAAACCCGGATCCTCTGGTCTCTGCCTCCCAAGTACTGGGATTACAAGCGTGCGCCACCACGCCCAGCAGTTGGGTTTCTTTTGCGTGTGTGTGTGTGTGTGTGTGTGTGTGTGTGTACTGAAAGCCTCACTAAGTAGCTGAGGCTGACCACGAACCTGGTATCCTCCTGTCTCAGCCTCCCAATTACTGGAATTACAAGCGTGCACCACCACGCCTGGCTTTAGTTGGGTTTCAATGGATTATCAGTCCTAACTTGTCTGTACTGCTGGCCTTAGTAACTGGCCCAAGAAAGAGATCTCACATCACATTCTCTCCATGTCATAAAGGACTGTAGCCAGCAACGCTGCTGATCCAGCTCTGGGGAATAGAATAATTAATTTGAGGCTTCAGATAAGGAGAATATTTTTACAAAACTACAGAAAATGAAAATGTTAATCAGAAGAGCAAAGGATGCTTCTCAACTTCTAGAAGATGCTACATAAACAATTAGTAGGTCTTTGCTCACTCGACTCAAGGAAAACAATTCTATATATAAGCAACTTGGCCATGTGAATTTTGCTATGGAAACTGGTAAAAACTAAGTACATGATAAAACAGATAGATGAATGGACCAGTATGAATAGACAGTTATGAATGATTATAGAGAGAACTGTGAGCAAAGATGGAGCAAGACGCAGAAGGAAATGACTAAAGTTTCCTGGTCCTGTACTCATGTAGAATGAATAAAAATAGGATGGATAAAATTGGTAAATGGTAAACTGAATTGTGCCAAAAGGAAGTAATCATCCAAAGACAAATATGGGAAAGGAGAAAAAGAAGCACTGGAAAAACAACCTTTTTATCTGGCTGAGGAAGGGTCAAATATCCTGTGATTGAGGCCCATGTTAACTCTGCTGCTTCATACCACATGCCTGAAAAAGAAAAAAAAGGGAGTGGGAGGAACAGGGAAGACACCGCCAGTGCCTGTGCTTTTGTGTTAGAAAATACTTATGAAAGCTGATACAGAAAGAAGATTCATTGGATTCTATTGGAAAAACTCAGGACTAGATTAGGTTAACACAGCAATTTGGTTTTACAGTTGGTTTACTGCAGATAATTTTTCAATTTCACTGGGAAACAGTAAGAATTACTATATATTTTGAATGCAATATATTAATATATGTAGTTATTTTCATTACTTACAAGAATATTAATTACAGTCTTCTGTTAAAAAATTTCAAACCCTTTAGTTTGTCATTTAGAGTATAATTAGGATCTGTAAACTTTGCTTGAAAAATTCATGAATACCTTAGGGAATGGACAAGTAAGGTAGTGCTACAGTGGATTTAGGACAAGGTGTCACTATATCAAAGCCCTGGTGAGCTGTGCCAGAGGCTAGGAATAACACTGAGAGCCTGAAGGTTAACAGCCACAATGTACAACTGTCAATTTCTCTAACAAAACTCAATAGAAAAAATAGTTTGTTTTATTAGCATTCATTATACTTCTAGGATCTTTGATTTTCGTTTTTGTTGTTTGTTTATTTGTTTTCTTAGACAGGGTCTTGCTATGTTGCCCTGGCTGTTCTCCAATTTGGGTTCAAGTAATCTTCCTGCCTCAGCCACCCAAATAGTTGGCATGTGCTACCCAGGCATGTGCTACCCAGGCCAGCTCCTAGGATCTTAAATGCCATTCTCTTTTCAATGAGGAAAGTAAGGGAAGTGGAGGAATCAACAATTTTATCCAGATAGAATAAGAAAACTCTGCAGTACAATCTTTAAGCCAGACTTTGTAAGTTAGCCTCGGGAGGAGTGGCAGTTTGAGGTCAGTACCTAGCTTTTGCAGAATTTGCCCTCTGATCTGTATACACACGGACTGCACAAGGGTCCTGTCACTTTCACTTCTGTATAGCCAGGTACCTAAAATAAAAGAGGAAAGAAGTTGCCTGGAATTATGAAGGAAATGGCCTGGTCGAACAAACCTGTTTTAATAGAGACCTTCATAAATGCATGTGGTACAGATTTGAGAGACAGTCTTGTCTCTAGAATAAAGTCCAAATTGCCAGGCTCCACAGGAACTGGCTCCGTCTGTTCTCCTTTTTCAGGCCTCAGCTTCAATGCTCTTGCCTAGCCATCCCCCAAACCCCTGATTCATTTACCCATAGTATTACCCCACAGTCTTATGGGTGCCTCACAGAGGCCACTGTCAATCCTAGCCACCCCAAATTGGATATTGAGACTGATGACTCCACACAAAAACCAAGAGGGTATGAAAAAACTTATTACCCATATAACGAGATTTTCTAAGGAGAGCAGGGACAGACGGCACTCAAGACAGTCCACTCGACGTGAGCAAAGGGAGTGATAAGTGGCTTTGGCTTCTGTTGTGATCATGATGTGGGGACAAGGTAAGGGTTCTGATAAGTTGGTCTGGGGTTTATGGCTGAGTGGTCTTTTTAATTTTTTAATCAATTTTTCCAGTGTGGAGCAAAAGGGGAAGGGGATGAATGGGGTCTGAAAGCTGTCAGTGGTCAATAAAAGAGTCAGACTCAGCTGGGCATGGTGGCACATACCTGTAATCCCACTGCTTGGGAGGCTCAGGCAGGAGGATTGCAGATTTGAGGCCAGCCTCAGCAACTTAGCGAGACCCTATTTCAAAATGAAAAATGAAATAAAGGGCTGGGAGTAAAGTTTGGAGGTAGAATCCCCATTAGCAAAACAAAACAGGACAAAAAATTTAAAAATTAAAAGAAACAACTGGGAGGGTAGTTCAGAGGTAGAATGCCCCTGGGTTCCATCCCCAGTACCAAAAAAAAAAGTCAGATTCTTTATCATACCCCATTATTCTCTGTTGCACTGAGATCTACATTTTTCCTAGCAGTTATTCCGAGTATGTGTGTGTATATGTGTGTGTGTGTGTGTGTGTGTGTGTGTGTGTGTGTGAGAGAGAGAGAGAGAGAGAGAGATGGCAAGTGTGCATATTGTAGCTTAGTGATGATGGCCACAAATGGGAGGTATGGTCGGTATTTGCATTCCAAGCTGTCTCCCTACTAGGAATGTCTGTAAGTTTCAAGGAGCATGGTACCTCACGTCTAAGCACATTGAACTCAAAAGCCCACTGGAAACTGTGCTCGACCTTTTGGAAAATTTGTTGACTTAAGTGCCCAAGAATTCTAACAAGATATCTGAAGGCTTAAATGATTTGTTACACAACTCTTAGGACTTGCTTCCTTTCTTGTATGATTGAATATTGAAAGGAACTTCATTTCAAGATAGCTTTTTATTAAAATCCTTATGTAGCAAAACAAAATTGGTTTTCCACACCATTTAAATACATAAAGCATGCTCTTCTGAACTTAGAGACTTTTAGTCCCAGTCACAATCCTTTTTTTTTGGTACTGGGGATTGAACCCAGGGGCGTTCTACCTCCGTGCTACACCCCCGGCCCTATTTTTTATACTTTATTTTGAAACCGGGTCTCACGAAGTTGTGGAGGGCCTCACTAGGTAGAGAGAGAGAGACACACACAAGGAGACAGAGAGACAGAGACAGAGAGAGAGAGAGAGAGAGCGAGCTGAGACTGGCCGCGAACCCGGATCCTCCAGTCTCTGCCTCCCAAAGTACTGGGATTACAAGTGTGCGCCACTACGCCCGGCTAGTCACAATCCTTTTAAAGGCTGCTACTAAGCCCTTTTGAAGCCATAAAGCTACCTGTCTTAATCGTATTGCTCATAAATAACATACTCTGTAATGAAGCAGGAAATACCTTGTTTTGTTTTGAAATTAGAGAAAAGAGAAACACAGAGAAGATGCTTGACCAAAGTTATTTCATTCATCAGTTCAGAGACAGTCCCAGGTAGTTCTGGGAACATCTACTATACAGTGAGTGCTAGGTCACTGTAATGGTTTAAGTTTAGACTGTCCCCAAAAGCTCATGTGTGGGAAGCATGCTCTCCAATGCAGGAAGATTCAGGGGTGGGACATGGCTGGAAGAGGTGGGTCTCTGGGGGAATGGCCTTAGGAACACATATGTCCCTGGCTCCTTCCTCCCTCTCTCTCTCTGCTTCCAGCCACCATGGTGTAAGAGCAGAATCTCACCGCCATGCCTTGCTGTCGCTGTTTCTGCCTTGGAGTCAGCTGACTATGGACTGAACCTTTGAAACTGTGAGCCCAAGTAAACCTTTCCTCCTCTAAGTTGTTCTTGTTAGGTATTTTGGCCACAGTCATGAGAAAAGCTGACAAAAAGCCATTAAATTGTTATTAAAGTAGAACTCTGGTAGGGTCTGAGGGTAAGAGTCATCATGAAAATGTACAAGCACTTACCTGTTGCTCCATTGTTGCTTATCAAACTGCTCAGGATATACTCTGCTTTTAAAAGTTTCCCTGCAAAGAAGAAACCAGATGTCACACAATTAGTTCTGAACATGTACTTTAGATACTACAAATAGTTTATGCTCTAAGATTGATGCCCTGGGACAGGGATCATAACCCTTATGGGAAATGTTCTTTTTAAAAATTTAAAACGATAGCTATATCATACATAAAACTGCAAATGAAAGATAAAGTTTTCAGGAGTTGATAAGGGGAAGTTATAGAATATCCAAAATGACAATTACACTCATATATATATATATATATATATCTATATATATATATATGTGAGATTATGTGTGTGTGTGGTGTGTGTGAAATAGATATATGAATCTACTTGCCATTTGAGATTCTCTTTCTCATTCTGTGTGTGTGTGTGTGTGTGTAATGTGTAATTCATAATTCATTCATAGAGGGCATGGCTTATTCAGTAAAGCCAAATCATTGTATCTCTTTTATGTGGAAACTGTATAAATCGTTGTATCTCTTTTCTGTGGAAACTGTATCTCAAGAGGTGGAATAGAGTTGTCCAGGAACAGGACTATTTACAGAATTATCACGAAGGGATTTAGGGGCAGAGAGTGGGGAGGTTTTGGGATTTAACTTATTTTGGTTAAAGGCACTTAGGAGGGGCCTTATCTATAGACAGATGTTTTCCATAGGTAGGAAACTCAATCATTTGTCATTTAAACCATTCTTTCTTCCAGGTGTCTCTAAGCCCTACATGATCTGGCTCCCGTGGTTTCTTTGACCCCATCTTTAACTATCCTCTCACTCCCTCTTCTCAGTTGCAGTGTCTCTGGAACCTGACGGGCTCATTTTCACATCAGAGTCTTCATACATCTAATTAGTTTGGCCTGAATGCCATTACCCCAAATATCTTCAAAGATTTCCCTTCTGTGGGTCTTTCCTCAAATGTCACTGTCTCCTAAGGCTTTCCCTGAGTGAGTACCACATTTCAAATTGCACACACAGACACACACCATGGCCATGGCAGGGTGTGTTTCAAAAGTAGATGACAACAATATCTTCCACCCACAGGCTCATTTACAATGTGACCTCGCCATTCCTCCATTAAGAAGTGGAACTGAGCCGGGCGTGGTGGCGCACGCTTGTAATCCCAGTACTTGGGAGGCGGAGACTGGAGGATCCGGGTTCGCGGACAGCCTCAGCTACTTAGTGAGGCCCTCCGTAACTTCGTGAAACTGGTTTCAAAATAAAGGATAAAAAATAGGGCTGGGGGTGTAGCTCAGAGGTAGAATGCCCCTGGGTTCAATCCCCAGTACCGCAAAAAAAAAAAAAAAAGAAGAAGAAGTGGAATTGAGAGTTTATTTCCCGTCTTTGAACATGAGCATGGTCTATGACATATTTTCCCCAATGGCATGTGGCAGAAGTGACACTGTGTACCTTGTCTAGTCTGGGCCCTAAATGGTTCATCTTTCAAGGTGTAATTTCCTCCTGAGAAAAAGATATCTGTGTGTGTGTGTGTGTGTGTGTGTGTGTATGCACATGAATGAGGGAGAGAGAAATGTCTCTGAGCATAATAAACACTTCGAGTTATTGTCTGAAAATGTCTATTTTGTCCTCACTTTTTTTCTTTCTTTATTTTTTTGGCCCTCACTTTTGAATGATAATTTTGCTAGGTATAAAATTTTAGCTTGAAAGCTATCAGTCACTTGTACCAGGTGGGCAGATGAGAATCTTGAGCTGGTCCCTTGCTACTCAAGTGAGGTCCACAGAAGAGCAGCATCCCTGTCATCTTTGAGCTGGCTAGAAATGCTGACTCTCAGGCCTTAGCCTGCACCTAAGAATTAGAACCTGCATTTTAATTAGCTCTCTAAGGACGTTTGGGAAGCTCTGCTCTGCAATATTGCCAGTTGTGCCTTTTTGTCACTGGCCTGAGAGAAGACTAAATAAAAAACTGAGAATGAGTAATTAGAATTTTTTATAATCATTTGTCAAAATAATTTTATAATGGTTGAAGTTGCTAATAAATACTTTGGGTTTGCATTCCTCTACCCCTTGCGGTACTAGGGACTAAACTCAGGGATACTCTACCACTGAGCTACATCCTCAGCCTTTTTTATTTTTTATTTTGAAACAGGGTCTCACTAAGTTGCCCAGACTGGCCTTTAACTTGCAATCCTCCTGCCTCGGCCTCCAAAGTCTCTTGGATTACAAATATGAGCCACTGCAGTAAGCTACATATTTTTGTATCTTTATTTTTGCTTATTATTTTATTTTATTTTTCTAATGAGTTATTATATTGCATTCACCCAATGAAGCTGTTTTTTCTGCAGTGGAGTGCCCTTCTCAGAACTTAAAATGCTGAAAGCTTATCCCACCCAATGGAAGAACTGCTGGGTTTTCCAGCTTTCTCTAGCCATAGTTTTGTGGTTAAATTCTTGTATCCTATATCTATGAAAAAAAAAAGAACTTGTATGCTATGTCCATTGTGTGGGCTATCTCCCATCAATTACTACAACTTTCTGACAACCACATTGATCCGTAATTTCTATTGCTATATTTTTTAATTTCTGTGGTTCTTTTTCAAATGAATAAATTTATTTTCTTTCCTGTAGTCTTCTATTATTTTTTTGTACTGGGGATTGAACCCAGGGGCATTCTACCTCTGAGCTACACCCCCAGCCTTTTTTTATTTTGAAATAAGGTCTCACTGAGTTGCTGACGGTCTTGCTAAATTACTGAGGCTGGCTTTGAACCTGCCTCAACTCCTGCAATCCTCCTATCTCAGCCTCCCAAGTACTGGGATTACAGGCATACACCACGGTGTCTGGCTGTAGTCTTTTAAATATATTACTTTCTAGAGCCATGTGAGTCTGCCAGGTTGTTCCGTGTGTGTTTTCTTTGTTTTGGAGCCCTGCTGTCCCTCTTGTTGTATAAGATGCTGCTCTCTCATGATTTCTTTTCTTTTGTTGCTTATAAATTTTAATATAAGGTCATCTTCAGCCAAACAATATTTTCCTGTGGGATTCCCAAGCCTTTCAGTGAAGATGTATCTTCAGAGAGTAGCTTTCATACCTGATTTTCTCCTGGACCCCAGAAATTTCAGTCATGAACTATTCTTTTTTTTTTTTCTTAATCAGTTGGTGGGGGATTCCCTGCCTCATACTTTAGGTAAACTCAGACTGCACACTGACATTTGGCATAGACTTGGCATATTTATTTATGTATTTATTTATTCTGTTCAGTCTCCTCTCTTGGTCTGTGCAATCCTGTAAGAACTGCAACTTCATGCAACTACTTCACTCCTCTTGTGGGCTCAAGGCCCTGGGGCCTCTTGTCTCAGCACAGGGATTAAAATGAGGTCTCTTCCCTTAGGCCTTTCTCCAAGTGCAATCGCTGTGGCTCTAAGCATCACGAGCAACAGTCCACTGCTCTGACTTTGAACACTTTCTATGTTTCAGGCACTTAAAAAAAGCTTCAATTCACCCCACCTACGTGTTTTAGAGGTAGAAGATTCTGCACTTGCTCAGGCCTCCTCTGTGTTGATGACATTGGATGGCTGAACCTTTGTCTCTCACTGTGGTATGAAAGGCTTGTCCTCTAAGTTCAGGCAAGCGTGAACTGGTCAGGCCCAGGAAGTCTTCTCTTGGCTTGCTTTTGACTTCCCACTGTGTTGCTATCTTGACCTTCTTGACTGTGTTTCAGGTGAATACCAGGAAAGGCTGGATCGAAGGGGGTCACAGTAAGACTCTCCTACTACCTTTATTGTTCTTCTTACCCCTTATAATGCAATATAATCCCTCTAATTTCTCTATCCTGGGGTTCCCAAAGGAGGGGATTGAGCACCCCGTCTTTTTCACTGTACTGTGCTTCCCCCTACACCCCCTAACTCCATACACATCCCTGACCTATTCTAGCCCCTCTATCTCCTGTTTCTCTCCCCCTCATCCCATGTGTCTCTCCCTTAGACATCCAGTGTAGGTGGAGGCTCCATTGATGTTTTGGGTAGAAGTTTACATATGGAAGATTTAACCTGGAGGCTGTATCTGTCTTCTTGTGGCACATCTGGTATTGTCTTTGAAGAAAAAACAAGTCTAACTATTGGAGAATAAGATCCAGGAACTTTATATTAGGTACACCATTCATGACAATATTAAGGTTTTACTCATTATCAGGAGAAAACCATTCTGCCATGTTGGTTAGGGACATGAGAGAAATAACAAAACCAACAAAAGAAAATTCCCCAAGTTAGCTCGGCTGTGTAAAAGCAGAGCTATCAACAGACCTGCTTACTACTTGACCATGACTTCCATGCCACACCACAGCAAGATATGTGCCACAACTCTGTTTCTAGTTCTTCTTGTGGGAACCATCTTTAGGACCCCGTGGGCACATGCCAGCAGTCCTCACCATTGTCCCCTGCAGACTGCTCTGCTCCTGTCCCTGTCCTTGATACCATGAGCAGCACACCAGTTGTTTGGTTTCCTTCATGCTACAAATATTATGAATACTATCAGGGACATTTGGAAAAAGACATTTTTCCTCAGTTTGACACTGTCCCTGCAGTTACTCTAGAAAAGACAGTAATAAGATGTGGGCACAATGAATATAGAGTTGCAAGAACTTGGGCTTTTGAAAAGGTAACCACCACAAGCCCATTTCTCCCTGTCCCTTTATCTCCATCCCTTCCTCATTCAGCCATTGTCCCATTTAGTATGGTTACTACAGTTCCTCTTCAAAGGAACCGAAGTAAAGAGATTTTAATATCTGACAGATTGGAGTTATTAGAATCATGGCAATAGCAAAGCCAGGCAACATGGAAGCCAGTCCTGTGTCTAACGTGGAAGCCAGTCCTGTGTCTAACGTGGAAGCCAGTCCTGTGTCTAACGTGGAAGCCAGTCCTGTGTCTAACGTGGAAGCCAGTCCTGTGTCTAACGTGGAAGCCAGTCCTGTGTCTAATGTGGAAGCCAGTCCTGTTTCTAACATGGAAGCCAGTCCTGTGTCTAACGTGGAAGCCAGTCCTGTTTCTGGGAGAGGCAGCTTGCCTTCTTTTCACGCTTCAGCCTTTCACTTTAGGAAATGAGAATAGCAGGCTCCACGTTTCTAAATCTAATGGTTATCAGTCATTTAAATAATTCAAGAATAATGTGGAATTGGACTTTGCTGTGACCCAGAGCAGGCCCCCTCCCCTCTGGGCCCCCTCCACTCTACATCTTAAGTTGGACTGTCAGCCTCGTTTTTCATTTCATTCAAAGTGACAGGGGGAAGAAAGATACTTTGAGACCTAATCAGGTACTGTACCGGTGTTCTGAACGATGAAAACCCCTCCGGTTGCTCAAGGGTCTGTCAGCCCCATTGTGAGCGTAGTCAAGTGGCCTTACAGAAAGGAGGCAGGGCGCTAAGAGAAAATAGTCGAATTCTAATCTGCTCTTTAAAGGCTCTTGGTCTGAAGTATAGCAATTCAGATACCCCTGTTTGAAAGCAGCGGGATGGATTTGTTAGAAGACAAAAGCTCCAATTAGTATTTTCCACACCCTTTCACAATTTCCCTCCTGCCTTTGGCTCTGAAACCCTTTATGCCAGGCCTTTGTGCCGCAGCCGGCGGTGCAGGCCTGTGCCCGCCCTCCCCGCGCGGGACCGGGCGAGGGCCAGGGACGCCAGGGAGCTACCTGCGTTCGCGGAGACGCGGGCCCGGCGGATGACGACCTGCGGCGCGATGGGCGTTGCGGGCTGCAGCCGGTGCAGCGCCTCGGCCACCTGCAGGAGCTCCCGCGACGCGTCCAGCCCGTACAGGAACCGGTCCAGCAGGAAGACGATGGCCGCGGCCGCCGCGCAGTCCCGGGCCCCGATGCAGGCTCGCAGCGCGGCCTGGGGGACAGAGAGCGACGTGAGGGCGCGGGAACAGCCCCGCAGAGCAAGAGGGCGGGCTTGGCACCAGCTCGGCTGTTAGGGATTTTATTAAAACCACCACCAAACGCACAGCCAGAAGGAGAGCAGCCTTTATCAGGTGACTCAGCCATAAGACAAGAAGGGAAAGTCCAAATGATCGCGGGACATGGTAACAGTCCCTTCATCGTGTTCCCCGCGGTATATTCAAAATCATACCAGTGATAAACGCGTATTTCCAGTTAAAAATCCAAATACAGAAGTACCTAGGGTAAAAATTAAAAGTGCCCCACATTTTCCCCACTCCTTATCCTCTTTCTTCCCACCCTCCTCCCAATCTTGTTCCCACTCCCCCGATAATGGTTTAGGAGAGATTCCTCCAGAATCTCTTTCCCCCTTTGATGTAGACTTAGACATTAATTGATTCCTTGTCTTGCCTGGCTTTCTCCCTCCCCTTCTTCTTTCTCTCTCTCTCATAAATGAGATCACACTAGACATATTGTTCTGCCGCTTTCTTGTCTCAGCCATCGCTACATCTGGAAGAACTTTCCACATCAGTTCATAACACCCTGCTTCATTTAGTGCATACATTTTAATTAAGAAGTATAGAATTGGAGATAATGTTCTTAGTTTGATTTACATTATCATGTTTAGTCAGTGAATAAAATAGAAAAAAGAAGAAAACAGGCATGAATGAATGAGAAGTAAAAAATAAACGAGGCAAACTTCTGTAGAAAAACATCCTCCATTAGGGTGTTATACTCAAAACCTTTGGTTTAGCATAAATGAGTTTATCATCCAGTACTATTTTCTTCATATGTCAAACTAAATCACATGGAGTGCTTTCTTGCCTTCCTTCCTTCCTTCCTTCCTTCCTTCCTTCCTTCCTTCCTTCCTTCCTTCCTTCCTTCCTGTGGTACTGGGGATTGAACCTAGGGGCATTTTACCTCCAAGCTACACCCCCAGTCCTATTTTTTTATTGTTTTATTTTTAAAACAGAGCCTCACTAAGTTGCTGAGGCTGTCTGTGAACCTGCAATCCTTCTGTCTCAGCCTTCCAAGTACTGGGATTACAAGTGTGCACCCTGCTCAAGGGTAGTGTTTTCTAGGCATGTTTATTCACAGGTGAAGCTTAAAGAGCATTGTAAGTATTTTCCTACTATGGCATTAGTACACTAAGCACTGCTTTCTTTGCTGCATAACTGTTAAGTATTAACACTAGGGCAAATCTAGGTGCCACAGTGTTAAGTGCTTTCTGCTCATTAATTCATCCAGTTCTTACAGCAAACCCGAGACAGGCTTTATTATTAATCCCATGTACAAGAAGGGAGACCTGAGACTCTGAGGTTAAGTAACATGTCCAAGGCCACTGACCTACGACTAGGCTCTGGGGTTGAGCCCGGGAGGGCCAGGTCTAGACCCACCTTGCTCACACCCCATGCTGTGTGGATGCGATAGCAGGAAGGAAAGCTGCAGGAGACATGGTATCAGTTATCTGATGCTCACTTCTGTTAGTGAACACTGTAAATGTACTCTGTGTTGTTGTACTTGCTGGTCTAAGCATGGTCTAATTCAACCGACTGAAAGTCTTACACCCAGACTCTTGAGAACCAGAGATTTCTGAAATAAAAGTTTTATCCAGCTGTTCCAGATGCCATCCAGAGAAGGACTTGGTCCTGGAACAAGTTTCTGCCACTTCCAGCAGCAAAGCTAGGCAGCAGCTGGAAAAGATTTGCTGGACCATGTTTTATAATGAAAATTTGAGGAAGGAAGGCACAAGTTGTTTACATTGAGCCCACAATGGCTATAGATAAGAGGAATGGAGAAGCATAAAGTGGGGAAAGCTTTGGGATAGGAAGGCAGTCCATAGAAGTAATTGTTGCCCAGCATGGTGGTGCACACCTGTAATCCCAGTACTTAGAGGCTGAGACAGGAGACCACAGGTTCAATGCCAGCCTTAGCAATTTAGTGAGACTCTGTTTCAAAATAAAAAAAAAACAATAAAATAGGGTTAGGGGTGTAACATTGAGGTAGAGTGCCCATGGGTTCAATTCCTAGTACAACAACAAATTAAAAAAACAAGTGATTGTTGCTTCTAGATTGGTTGGTGTTGTAAGTAAAACTTGGTGGCACCTAGGGGGTCGTGAAGGGATTTGAGTTACGGTTTTGACATGTATACAGGAATACAAAATGACCTTTTGTTCTTTTTGGCCTGTAGCTTGTTGACTGATTAACCTCCTCCATCTCTCTTCCTTTTCATCCTCCAGCCCTTGTAATTAAATAAAGGACATCTCAGAATTTTTCTCATATCAAAAGTAAGGGAGGATGCATCCTCACTGGGAGAGAATAGTCACAACTTTTCAAAATATACTGGCAACAGCTCATTCAGAGTTTAATTTAACACTTGTACTATATAGTTTATTGTTGAATGTTCCCCAAAGGCATATGTATTAAAGGCTTAGTCCCCAGAGTGGCGCTAGTGAGAGGCAGTGGAAACTTCAGGAGGTGGGGCCTGATGGAAGGTTCCAAGGTCATTGGGGCGCGCCCTTGAAGGGGACTGTGGGACCTCAGCCTCTTCTCCTTTTGCTTCCTGGTCATGTGCACCACCAGACGCTCCCTCCCATTGCCATCCAGCACGGCCACCAGAGGCCCAGCGCAATGGGACCATCAGAGCTTGGATTGGAACCTCCAAAACTGAGCCAAAAGAAATGTTTTCTCTTGATAAGCCAATTATCTTGGGTATTTTGTTATAGTGTGGGAAAGCTGGCTAAAATAACTTTCATATCTCTAGTTAAAATTGGCTGAAATGATTAGATCTGGCCCATTCTAGGATTCTATCTATGGTATTTATTCACAGGATTTGATTTCTGGTCTACATTTTTCTTTTATTTATTTATTAGTGATCAATAGCACTGCATGTGGAGCATAACATTTATATTTATGGGTGTTCACAAATCAGGTAATGCCTATCAAAACAGCACAGTAACTGATTTCAAAGTGATGATTTCTTAACCTGTTAAGAATTTTAAGACATCAGCTGGGCGTGGTGGTACACGCTTGTAATCCCAGTACTTGGGAGGCTGAGACAGGAGGATCCGGGTTCACGGCCAGCCTCAGCTACTTAGTGAGGCCCTCTGTAACTTAGTGAGACCCTGTTTCAAAATAAAGAATAAAAAATAGGGCTGGGGGTCGAGCTCGGAGGTAGAATGCCCCTGGGTTCAATCCCCAGTGCCAAAAAAAAAAAGAAAAGAATTTTAAGCCATCAGTATGTTTCAAGTATAGAAAATGATAATTAAATTTTAAAATGATAATAATTCTTAAAATCAAGAGATTTAAGAATAGAAAATGATACTTTTAGGTCTGTCTTGTCCTAAGCCAATTATTGTTCTTTCTTATTGTCGGGGGGAGTTCCCTTCTCTCCTCTTGACGCCCCTTCCATGTAAAGGGGTCTTGATTACTGTGGTGCCTCTGCCTTTCTCCTTTCCTGTACTCGCTCTGCTGCATGGGCGGTGGAGCAACTCATCTGATTGGTAAATTTGTGAAGAAAGAACTGGGCATGCGTGGCTTTACTCCTCTCCTTTTTCCCTTGGGAACACACTGTGTAAAGGAAATGAGGATTCGTTTCTGCTCTTCTGTATCAGAAGTCTATCTAGTAAGCCACCTTATGTGGGGTGTTCTGCTTGCTCCAGCATTACTGTCTCCGAATGTTGAAGCCAGCATGCTTCCAGAGGTGGGTTAGAAGATGTATGCTCTAATATGAAGCTTTATCATCCAACTTTTAATCAGGGCTAACGATAATATTTAATCTCTTGTCTGCCTAACTCTTCTATTTCTTAATCTGCTCAGAATATGGAAAGGAAAAGAGATAACTTTTATTGGGTCCTTCCAAAGACCCTGGCATTAATCATTGTCTTTCTAAGGCGTAACTCACAGCCCATCTTTGAAGCAGCCATGTATGTATGTACGTATGTATATATGTATGTATGTATGCATGCATTTATTTATTTTTGATACTGGGGATTGAACCCAGGAACATTCTGCCTCTGAGCTACACCTTTAGCCCTTAGTTGCTGAGTTGCTGAGGCTGGCCTCAAACCTTCGATCCTTTTGTCTTACCCTCCCGAGTACTGGGATTATAGGCATGTGCCATCAGGTCTGGCTGCCATGTATTTTTCTACTTAGCCTTGACACCATTCTCCCCACCTCATCACCAGAACAAGGCAAACCTGACACCTGGCCCCATGTCTCTGTGGTCCAGCCTGAGCAAATGAACCTATTGATTTGAACTAAGACATATAGGAAGAGTTTGTTCAATGTTAGAGGATAGAAAGACGTAGAAAGTGGAGGTAACGAAGCCACACTTATGAGTACTGTGAAAGGAGATCCAAAAAGGAGGCCTGCATCCAGTTCTGCTTGTCCTGAGAGCACTTGGAGTTACGTGTCTTCTAAGTTGTCCCACGCTTATCTTCATGATAATGTACCCCTTTCATGAATTTACTCAATCGAGCTTCTATTCCTTCCAATAAAAAAAGGTCTAACTAAAATTGAAATGCTCACTAGGTGTGGTGGTTCATGTCTGTAATCCCAGTATTTGGGGGGCTGAGACAGGAGGATCTCAGGTTCAAGGACAGCCTCAGCAAGTAGTGAGACTCCCATCAACCTAGTGAGACTCTTTCAAAATAAAAATAAAATAGGGTTGGGGGTGTAGCTTGGATGTAGAATGCCCCTGGGTTCAATCCCCAGTAACCCCCCCCCCACACACACACTCTTGAAATGCTCAAAATGTCTATAGATGTTCATCAAAGAAACCATCATTCTGAAAATATGAGTTTCACAATGAGAACAGTTCAGTCATTTGTAAATTCAGAGATGGGAAAGCAAACTGATGCTTTTATGTATGTCCAATAAGGCCAGTTGCTGAGCAAGAGTCCTTCCTATGTAAATACAGTTCTTTGGTTTGCAACTTAGGCTACTATCTGCAGAACTTGAAGTTTCTGCCACTGCCAGTGTCTTTTATACTTTTGCTCAGAAAGGGCAACCAATAGGTTCTTGTCACCCTGCTCATGGCTATGTACCTTGGGGTACTCAGCGGGCCAATGAGTGGTCTCTTTTCTGTCCCTCAGTCATGCCTGACCTGCTCTCCCTCTCACTGGTGCCACACTTCGACTAGAGGGTAGCTGCAGTAGCCACGGGATGCAATGTTCAGAGGCAGACTATTCTCCAGAGGCGACACCCAGCTCTCCCTGCATTGAGAGAATGGTTTCCATCTTTGTAGCACCATCTAGTTTATGACAAGTATTACCACAATGATCTCATTTGAATCTTATAGTAACTCTAAAATTCAAATAAGAAAAGGAAGGAGATGAATGGATGATGAAAATGTTGTATATACCCACAATGGAACTTTACTCAGTCATAAGGAAGAACAAAATTATGTCATTTGCAGGAAAATGGATGGAACTAGAGATTATTATGCTAAATGAGATCAGCCCGTCTCAGAAAGTGAAGGGTGGTATGTTTTATCTCATATGTGGAAGCTAGAGAGAAAATAGGAAACAAAAGGGACTTTAGATAAATGTGGAGAGAGATCAGTAGAAGAGTGGAAGGAGATTGGGGGAGGGAGATGGGGAAGGAAAAAGGAGAATTGATGAAGAAAACAGTTCAAATAATGCTATGTCCATATCACTAGCAATCTCACTAGTATGTTGGGGCAATGGGGATGGGATGTGGAGGGAAACACAAGTGCCGTGTGCATGGGTGCTTGTGTCACTTTGAACCTCACTCTGATGTATACTTACAGTGCACCAATAAAAGTCTTAAAAATTTTAAAAATAAAAGAAAAGGGGCCAAGGGGTTAAGTGACTTTCCAAAATTACAAAGTCAAAGGGTCAGAGAACAGCAGGAAATCAAGTGTCCCTCCTTCTCTCTCTGTTTCTCCCATTATATGTGTATTTTTTGTGTGTGGTACTGAGCATTGAACCCAGGGGAATTCTACCTCTGAGCTACATCCATAGTCCTTTTTATTTTTTTAAATTTTGAAACAGGGTTTCACTAAGTTACTAAGGTTCTCAAGTTGCTGAGGCTGGCTTCAAATTTGCCATCCTCCTGTCTGAGTCTCCTAAGTACTGGAATTATAGGCATGCACCACCACACCTGGCTCCCAACTCTATTTTATTTTCTATTTTGAAGCTGGGTTTTACTATGTTTCCCCACAGTGATCTTGAACCTGTGATCCTCCTGTCTCAGCCTCCCAAGTATTGGGATTACAGGCATGGGCCACCACACCTGGCTCATTATATATGTATTTATAAATAAATATCTGGAGCATGAAAAGGAGGGAAGGGGGAGGGAATAGGGTGGGATTGGAGGGAGGGCTAAATGTGCAATGTGTGCATGTATGATGTTCATACCCTGACATATATCAAAATGTATAATTATAATTTACAATGCACCAATAAATGAACATAAAAAGTTAAAAAATATATATTATTGCTATAAAAATACATAAAATTTATTATCTTAAAGTGTGTACTTCAATAGTGCTAAGTTTGTTCGCATTGTTGTAAAGCAGATCTCCAGGACTTTTTCATCTTGCAAATTTGAAACACTATATCCATTAAACAACTCTTCTACCCCCAAATCCTGACAACCACTATTCTACTCTCTGTTTTTATGAATTTCATTACTTTAGATACCTCGTATAACTGGAATCATACTGCATTTGTTTTTCTGTGACTGGCTTACTTTATTTAGCATGGTGCCTTCAAAGTTCATCCAGATTGTAGAATGTGACAGAATTTCCTCCCTTTTTAATATTCCATTAAATGTGTATACCACATTTGGTTTATCCATTTGTTTAATCGATGGGCACTTGGGTTACTTCAATTTCCCACTTCTTATGAATGGTGCTGCCATAAATATAGGTGTGCAAATATCTCTTTGAGACCCTACTTTCAATTCTTTAGGCTATATACACAGAGTGGGATTGCTAGATTATATGAGAGTTTTATTTTTAACTTTTGGAGGGACCTCCACTATTCCACTATTCTCCATTTTACAATCCCACCAACAGGGTTCCATCTTCTCTACACTTTTGCCAACACTTGCGATATTTGAGTCTCTTGAGGGTCAATTTGTCTTCTGCTTTTCCCCTGTGGTCTGATCAGGGTGTGGTGGAGCAGTTCCTAATCAGGGCAGAATGGGTCTTTGGAGCTAGGACTGAAGTCACAATTGATTGGCTTTGGGGACCCCATGTCCTTGTCCTAAACTGTGATGAGAAAATTCTAAGAAAAAAGAGAGAGAGAGAGAGAAAGCAAAATAAATTTCAATGAAAGAGTGTTTTTGTTATGAATCTAAAAACAAAAGAAAGGAAAGGAAACTTCCCAGGAGATGGTCTTAATTTAAGTGCTTTGGAAGTCTCTAGCAAACGTTGGTGTCATGAGAGCAAGTGATGATGTGGGAGTAGCTGGAGCTTCCTCCGCTTGGATGCGCCTCCCATCAAGCTGCAAGGGAGCCTTGTAAGTCCAGTGGGCCCTCTGTGAGGTGGTCTCTCTGAATTGAGGAGTTGGAGATTCACCTGGACAGGTCAGAGTGGAGTTCATGGAGCTGAGAACCACAAGGAAAGAGCTATACAAAGCCAGAAGTGTAGAGCTCTGCAGAGGGTCCCCTGGGGTCCTTAGCAGAATACCGATAAGTTTATGTGTGGAGAAAAACCCCGGAGGCTGGGCAAAGAACCACTGGGCCTTGAGCCACTGTGCTTCACCACTCACAGAAGAAAAGCTTATCACTCATAGGAGGTAGGATGGAATATTTCCATTGCTTCAGAAGTGAGGCAGAATTAGCCTTAGGAAACACAAAGTTTAGAAGCAAGTTTTCCAAAGGGTCAAGCGAGCTAGGTGCGGTAGTGCATGCCTATAATCCCAGTACATGGGGGGGCTGAGATAGGAGGATCACAGGTTCAAGGCCAGCCTCAGCAACTTAGCCAGGCCCTCAGCAACTTAGTGAGACCCTGTTTCAAACAACAACAACACAAAAACAAAAAACAAAAAAACAGGGCTATGGGTATAGTTCGGAGATAGAATGCCTATGGATTCAATCCTCAGGACAAAATAAATAAATAAATATCAAACTCCTAACTTGATTTGAGTCCCAGAATGCAGCTCAAAAACATACATAGGCACACAAAACATTTGCCATCCAAGAAGATGAAATTCACGCTATCTGGTCTGGAGTCAAAAGTTACCAGTCATGAAATAAGAAGCCCATATCGCACAGACAAATCTATGGAAAGTGACCCCCGAATGGCAGTCATTATAACTTTATTTTCCATGTTTTAGATGGAGTAGAAATTAGGTATATGAAGCATAGACATGGAGGGTACACAAAGTGATCTCAATCAAAGCTCCAGAGAAACAAACAAGAGGACAGAAGCTGGGCGTGGTGGCACATGCCTGTAATCCCGGTACTTGGGAGGCTGAGACAGGAAGATTGCAGGTTCAAGACCAGCCTCAGAGCCGGGCGAGGTGGCGCACGCTTGTAATCCCAGTACTTTGGGAGGCAGAGACCGGAGGATCCGGGTTCGCGGCCAGCCTCGGCTCTCTCGCTCTCTCTCTCCCTGTCTCTCTCTCTCTCTCTCTCTCTCCTTAGTGAGGCCCTCCGCAACTTCGTGAGACCCGGTTTCAAAATAAAGTATAAAAAATAGGGCCGGGGGCGTAGCGTGGAGGTAGAACGCCCCTGCGTTCAATCCCTAGTACCGCAAAAAAACAACAACAAACAAACAAACAAAAAAAACCAGCCTCAGCAACTTAGTGAGACCCTGTTTCAAAATAAAAAATAAAAAGGGCTAGAAGTGTAGCATGGAGGTAGAAAGGCCCTGGATTCAATCCCCAGTATTCCTCCCCCCCCCAAAAAAAAAATCTGAGATGAAATCATAAGTATCTGAATTTGGTTCCCAGCTTGACTATTTACCTGCCATACCAAATTACTCAATCTCTCTAGTCTCGACAACCTCATTCAAGAAGTGTGGATAATGTTTATTTGCAGTGCTGTTTCAGGATTAGAGGAAATTTGGTTCCAGTGCTCAGCACAGAGTTTGGCAGATTGTAGGCACTTAATAAATGACATGGAACATGATGGGGGAAAAATAGAAAAAAACTTAGCTACTCATTCCCAGTCTCTGATAAAGTATCTCGAGGCAAAGACTGGCTCCTCAACTAAGTTGCGGTGGAATTGTCGGTAGAGCAGAACAGACATACTGGGGCTTGCAGCTCACATTGCTGAGGCTTCTCTCAGAAAATGGCAAAATCCCTACTTTCTTTTAATCTCTTTCTTCTCTCCACCAACTCTGAGGATTGATTCTCCTGGAAATTGAGAAAGAAAAAGGAAAAAGAGCAGGATTCATGGCACTTCTCAACACACATGTGGACGCTGCTTTTGGCTGTCGCCAGTGGAGAGATCTCTCCCAGCACCTGTAATCGAAGGCTGCAGAGCAGCCATCCTGCATCCGCACGGACGCGCCAGATATCTGAGCGCAGAACACTGCCTAATCTATTTTCCCCCTTCTCTTCTTAATAGATCGGAGCACAGAAGCCTGAGAGAGGGTGACCTGCCAGACAAAAGGGCCTTTGAGTCCCTTGGAAGAGCAGACTTGGAGGAGGATGGAAGGAATCCAAGTGGCTCTATTATTTCCACTTGCACTAATTAGACATTTTTCTGTCAGCTATTGAGCACTGCTGAGAGGCCAAACTCACTGAATTCATTTCTAAAGTGTTTACAGAAGTTTGCATCTGTTTGTGTCTCTTCAGGAGGAAAATAAGCACTTCAATAGCATTGTAGAAAATCTAAATGAAGCATCCTATGCTGGAGGACCTGGCATCCCTGCAGCTGCATAATTTAACTCTGCTCAGGGCCCAAATCTCTCGCATCTCTCTCCAAAACCTAACGATGCAAAATGCAGAGAAGTCAACTCAGGAGAATCTTTTCTTTCATTTCCTTTGCTCTCCCTCTTTTGAAATGGCTGCGTGCTGGGCGCTGCATGCAGATTTAGCCGAGTATCATTCTTGAGGCCCCTCTCTTGCATTTCTACCAGTGCTTGGAGAAATTAATACCCACTTTCATTTGCTGCCAAGTAAGGGGATAGTAAATTCCTCAGCAGCAAAGCAGAATACATCACCATTCTGGGAATCCCCTGATATGTAGGACGGGGGAGCACTCTGACATCAGAAGGGGGAAATGAAAGAGGCCGGAGTGTGTGGTAGGGAAGGGGCGCTAAAGAGAGTCTCCTACACTGTGAAATGTGCCTGGGTTATGCACAATTAGATTAACATGACAGAGAGCCCCTCGCCCTCCCCCACCCCCAAAAAAGAAAGAAAAAGAAAACAACACAAAAACCTTAACCCACTGACGACAGGGACAGCGCCTTTGACATGCATATTGGTCTACATAGAATTTGATTCAGGGTTCTTTTTGTTTGGGTTTTTAGACCCATGACTGACCTGCTATCTCAGAGGACTCAAAATTATGGTCTTTTTAGGTCATGTCATAGTAATGGAATTTTCATGTTGGAATAAACACATTATATCTCAGGATTAAAAATAAACAAGAATCCTCTTCTTTATCTTTCCTCAGGGGCTGACTTAAGGGGAAGATTGTCCCCAAAGCCACCAAATGATTTTTCTCATTGAGTGATCGTGTTTAAGTAAAAATATTTGGATATGGATAAGAGAATGTGCTGGATTTCTAAAGAGACAGGCTCACAGATGCACACACATAGACACACATGCAGATCTTTCTCTCTCTCTCTCTCACACACACATACCCCGCAGTTGTGTTTTCACATCTGTTTTCAGGGTAGGAAATATGGGATTGTAATTGAGTTTAAGGCTCAAAGGGAAGAAACTTCATGGCTACAAAGCTGAGTCAGGTGATAAAGGAATTAAACTTCACAATGAGATTTCGATACACAGATGATTGAAAAAATGCTAAAGAGCCTTTCTGAGGCTTTCACTGAACATAGCAAGGGACAGCCTGTGCTGCTTTCATGGTTCTTTGCCTCACCCCGCACTGAGCACCAAGTTTGGGTCCCAGCTATGGGTTCAAAGCCACGATGTGTTCATAGCCATGACAATGGCAGCTGTTCTCACAGGGGCTGGGCGAGGGGCTCAGAACCAGGGCCATCTGGCACCACAACTGGCAGGAGCCGTGTGAAGGGAAACGATTGCTGCGTCACAAATTGGAAGATCGGAAGAAGGAAGGGAAAGTGTGTGTGTGTGTGTGTGTGTGTGTGTCCCGAGGTGAAGAATTAGCAAAATAAACAGAGGAAAAATGGTTGACGCTGGTATAGTTACAAATCAAAAGTAAAAACAGAGCAGAACCCATCTGAGCAGACCACTCAAGGCCAAAGGAAGACCAAGCAAGATGGATACCATGTGCATTCACCCACTAAATGTGAGAAGGAGAAGAAAAGAAAAAGTGGATTTTCTTAAGTTTGGTGCGTGAGGCCTATCAACATTCTGTTGACTTTTCCTTCGTTGATTTACTAGTGGAAAATGAAAATTCAAGCACATCTGGAAAACAGTTGTGAGCTTTGTCTTTATCTCATTATCCGAAGATAATCTATGGGTCATTTCCTCTTGCTCTGTCTCCCTCCCTTGCTCAGATCTACCCTGATGGAGTTGGTTGTCTGTTAAAGGTTGGAGAAAGCAGTATCAAAACAGACACACAGAACCAGGTAGGTAGGCTCCTGTGACCCTCATGGCCCCTGGGAGCCATGGATCCATTTGCCTTGCCTCTCTCTGGACCCCAGGTGCCACGGCTATTTTGATTCCAGTCATGATTCTCAGTGATTTCAACAACCGCATTGATGATTCATCTAACACACTGTAACTGTTCGAGAATACCCACACAATCTGCTGACCCCACTGCCTTTTGCTGTCCCCCAGTCCTCCCAGTCCTAACTTACCTCTTTAAATTCCACGGTGCATCAATGTAATGAGGCTGTGTGTGTGTGTGTGGGGGGGGAGGGCAGCCCCAGCCCAATTTTATTCTTTATTTTGAAGCGAAGTCTCATTAAGTTGCCAAGGCTAGCCTCAAACCTTCAATCCTCCTGCCTCAGCCTCCCAAGTACTGAGATTACAGGGATGCCACTGTGCCTGGCATCTATTCTCATCATTTTTTACTGTTCTCCAACCTCCAACAAAACAAGCATGTGTCTTTCAGCTTTTGTACTTGCTGTCCCCACATCTGCAAATGCCCCCACCCCTTGGCTATCAGCATGGCTCCTCTATTGAGATCTATGCTCCAACCATCCTTTCAAAAAAGCCTTTGCTAACTATTCCTCCAAAATAACACCTACGAACTGGGCATGGTGGCACACACTTGTAATCCCAGTACTTGGGGAGGCTGAGACAGGAGGATCACAGGTTCGAAGCCTGCCTAGGCAATTTAGTGAGGCACTCTGTAACTTAGATCCTGTTTCCAAATAAAAAAAAAATTGGACTGGGGGTATAACTTGGAGGTGGAATGCCTCTAGGTTCAATCCCCAGTACCAAGAGGGAAAAACAAACAAACTCAGAAAACAAAAAAACACCTGCAATCACTCATTAGCCCATGACTCTGCCTTTTTTGGTCTTCATAGCCCCTATTGCTCTCCAGTATTTAATTATATATAATTAACATTATATAATGTATAAAATAAAATTTATAATCTATTTTATTTATTATTATTTTATAATACATAAAATAAATACATATAGTTTGTTCATTTCCTATCTTCCTACAGAAACCTTTTCCTTTACATTGAATATGAATAATCAGGTATTTTGTCATGTTCGCTGCCATATCCTCAATGCCTTGAAGATAAGGTAGTAAATTTGTGAAAATTGGATTAGTCCATGGCTCTCTAGTCGTTTTGTTCATTTATTTGTTTTTACATATGTATGTATAGCTGTCCCAATAATACTTCGGTCTTTAGGTCACAATTTCTTTGTTATATGAGGCATAAGTTAAAATACTGATAGATCAAAGTCCCCCCCCAGGGAGTAAAACATCAACTAATTAAAGAAAATCAAAGCAGACAATAAGGAAGACAGGATTTTGTTTCCATGGTAGCTTGGTTTAAAAATGTAGACTTAGGCAAAATAAAGAATAAAAAATAGGGCTGGGGGTGTAGCCCGGAGGTAGAATGCCCCTGTGTTCAATCCCGGGTACCGCAAAAAAAAAAAAAAAATGTAGACTTTATCATTGGGTAGGGAGTCCGTAAATACTTATTAGTTATGTTAATTTCATGATTATATGAACTGTACAAGGACATTTTAGAGAAGTCTGAGAGTTTAGGGTTCTTATTTCTTCATTTTAAACTATGAAAATGCCTATAAATCTATAGGAAAATTATGTTAGAGGGCCTCTCTATTGGAAATAGTTATAAAATAAAAAACAAAAGCAAAGGTCCATATTAATTAATGTAACACTTTGCTGAGGGTAGAATGAACTCATTTGGAGTCAGGAGCTCTAATCTCAAAAGGAAGGAGGAATCATAGTTGCAGTACACTCCACTAAAGGCAGAAACTTGCACGTAAAGCTTCATCATGTTGCTAGTAATACTTGGCTTAACGATTTGGTGGGAATTCATTCATTCAACAAAATACTGGTTAGTCATCTCCGGGATGCATCCAAAGATAGACCTGGTGTTATTTATTTATTTATTTATTTATTTATTTATTTATTTATTTATTTTTGTGCTGGGGATTTAACCCAGAGGCATTCTACCTTCCAGTTACACTCCTAGTCATTCTTATTTTTTTTTATTTTTGAAACATGGTCTCCGTAAGTTTCTGAGGCCGGCCTCAAACCTGCAATCCTCTGTCTCATCCTCCCAAGTACTGGGATTACAGGTGTGTGCCACCATGCTCTGCCCAACTTTTTGAAGATGAAAATTCTTGCCTAAATGGATTGGGTGGTATATAGAAAATATAAAAGAGACTAAAATCAGAGTTGGAAACAAAAATCTAGTATTGGGGCTGCAAGTTTCACATTCTAACCTGAGTCAACCTATTGCCTCTAAGTCCAAAAAGATAGCTCCACAGAGGAAGAGTTTCCTGATGAAGATGATGTGCTCTTCTCCCATTGCCCAAGTGTCCAGGGAAGATGCCCTCCTCTCAAAGAGTACAAAGTTCGAGCAAAAGGCAAACACCCTTCTCATCTAATGTGGAATCAGAAGGCCTTTGTAACTGAGGTTGGGATGATGGTCTTTTGGTTTCCTGGAAACTAAGTCCACCCTATATGACTAGAATTTCTCATAACCAGTGTGTTCCATTAGGGTCAAGGCTATGAAATCTCAGCCTGTGCCCCAAAGATACTCCAGGAAATCGTTAGAGCCCTGGACCTCCAGCACCCCAAGAGTCTTCTGCCTCAGGGTAGTGTCGTCACCACAGGGCACGTGGCCGGTCTGACAAGCAGAATCTTGCCATCTGGGGTTCTTCCACAGGTACATTAGTGATGGGCTCTTCCCTCATTTTATTTCACAGTGGTGGTACTGGGGAAGGAACTCATAAGTTCAAACTGTCAGATGCACAAACATACTATTTGGAATGCTTGCATTCTTTGAGAGGTTGCGTACATAACCTTCAATCAATAATTTTGAGAATACATCAGTCAATTGTTGAGGCTTGATTACTCTATTTGCTCTTAGCATCTGTCTGTCTTACCCATGACTATAACAATTCTATCTGGTCATATGCTATTCCACCCCCTTTTTTTTTGTACTGGGGATTGATCCTACGGGCATTCTGCCTCTAAGCTACACCCCAGCCCTTTTTATTTTATTTTATTTTTAAACAGGGTCTCACTAAGTTACTGAGGCTGGCCTCAAACATACAATCCTCCTGTCTCAGCCTCCCAAGTGCTGGGATTACAGGCCTGGGCACTGCGCCCACCCGTGCACCATTGCACCTGGCACTTCCTGCCATTTTCACAGCAAGACATACTTAGAGAAACACACGGAACTGACTTAATCACTTTAGAATCTTATAATCAAGGAGTCACATTCACATAAGCAGAGCAGAAATAAATGTTTAATCAATGGCCCTACTTTAATAAAACCCCAAATCAAAAATCACCCTAGACTACTGAATTAAGGAAGTGTCAATTTAAGGAATGGTTATTTATTTATTTATTTTTATTATTTATTTATTTATTTATTTATTTATTTTTGTGGTACCGGGGATTGAACCCAGGGGCATTCTACCTCGAGCTACACCCCCAGCCCTATTTTTTATACTTTATTTTGAAACCAGTCTCACGAAGTTGCAGAGGGCCCCACTAAGTAGCTGAGGCTGGCTGCGAACCTGGATCCTCCAGTCTCCACCTCCCAAGTACTGGGATTACAAGTGTGCGCCACGATGCCCGGCATAGGAATTTATGTCACAAAGTAGCCATCATTTGGTAGAAAGACTCAACATAAAATTCTTAAATAAAGAGCTCTCATGCCATGGCCCCGCCTCAGAGCATCCCCAGTGCTGAGGTCGTGGGCAGGTGAGCCACGGCCCTCCTGGAGGACACAGGCAGGTGATAGAGAAAACCTCAGATGAGTAAAGAAGGCAACATAACTGAGGGACATGGGAGGGGTGAAGAGGGAAGCGCCCTAATGCACAGGACATACATACACAAATATATCAAAGTCAACTACTATGCTGAGCAAGAAGGAGGGAAGGGGAGGGAATGGGGGTAGGAATTGAGAATCCATCAAGATGTATGATTACAATGCACCAATAAAAATAAAAAAATAAGGCTGGGTGTGGTGGCACACATTTGTAATCCCAGTACTTGGGAGGCGGAGACTGGAGGATCCGGGTTCGCGGCCAGCCTCAGCTACTTAGTGAGGCCCTCCACAACTTTGTGAGACCCAGTTTCAAAATAAAGGATAAAAAATAGGGCCGGGGGTGTAGCTCGGAGGTAGAATGACCCTGGGTTCAATCCCTGGTACTGCAAAAATAAATAAATAAATAAATAAATAATAAGAAATATTACATAAAGAGCTCTCATAATTTATTTAGAATGTGATTTAATTATGAGTATATTTTAATGACAAGATATTAAAGGGAAGAATAAAATAACAGTACTTCTAACAGGTTGTACATTAGAATCAACAGTGGTATTCTATTGATACAGGTTCTTGGAGCTTGATAAAGACCTACTAAGTCAGAGTTTCAAGGCAGTAAGATTTGAGAATATATATTTTTGGAAGAAAATTGTCTACCCCTGACCTCCTGTTAACACACCTGCATCCTGGGTAATTCCTAGTCAGTCAGCCCATTGACCAGCTATATCCCCAGCCCCCCACCCCCCGTTTGTGGTTCTGGGGATTGAACCCAGCAGCACCCTACCTCTGAACTACACCCCCAGCCCTATTTTATTTTTTATTTTAAAACAGGATCTCACTAAATTGCGGAGTGCCTCAAGAGGTTGCTGAGGCTGGCCTTGAACCTGCCATCCTCTTGTCTCAACCTCCCAAGTACTGGGACTAGCCCTTTTAATTTTTAAATATTTTGAAACCAAGTTTTCCTAAGCTTCTGTGTGCCAGCCTCAAACCTGTGATCCTCCTGTCTTGGCCTCCCAAGTACTGGGATTACAGGCGTGTGCCACCATGCCTGGCTTATTTATCTTTGAAACATAATTTTTTCAAATATGACTGCTATTAAAACCAAATACATATTGAGAAAATGTACTAGCTACATCTTCAAAACAGAGTGCTAAGCCAAGATTTTTTAAATGAATTAGACATATTCAATTGCAATGTTATGTGAACAAAAAGGTTGTCATGTAAATAGTACACCTTTAAAATTTATTTATTGCTTATTTATTTATTTTTTTTTGTGGCACTGAGGATGGAACCCAGGGGTATTCTACCTTTGAAATACACCCCCAGTCCTATTTTATTTTTTATTTTGAAACAGTCTTGCTAAGTTGCTGAGGTTGTCCTCGAATCTGTGATCCTCCTGTTTCAGCCCCCCATGTGCTGGGATTACAGGCATGTGCCACCACATCTGGCTCTTAAAATTTATTTAAAAATATTCATTTATTGGGTTGTTTGATTTTTTAGTGTAAAGTCTTTTAAGTTCTTTGTATATTCTAGATATTAGTCCTCTCTCAGAGAGATAACTGGCAAAGATTTTCTATCATTCTGTAGGCTTTCTCTTTAGACCCTTGATGGTTTCCTTTGATGTAAACTTTTTAATTTAATGCCATCCCATTTGTTAATTCTTGTTTTAATTTCCTGAACTTTGGGATCTTGTTGAGGAAGTTTCTACCTGCGCCTATATGTTGGAGTGTTGGTCCTATGCCCTCCTCTAGTAGCTTCAAACTCTCTGGTCTAACTTCCAGGTCTTTGATCCACTTGAGTTGACTCCTGTGCAGGGTGAGAGGTAAGGATTTAGTTCCATTTTTCTATAAATGGATAACCAGTTTTCCCAACACCATTTGTTGAAAAGGCTGTCTTTTTTCCAATGTATGTGTCTGGCACCTTTGTCGAAAATCAATTGGCTATAAGTGTGTGGATTTGTTTCTGTATCTTCTATTCTGTTCCATTGGTCTATGTGTCTGTTTTTGTGCCAATACCATGCTGTTTTTATTACTATAGCTCTGTAGTATAATTTGAAGTCAGGAATTGTGATGTCTCCTGCATGGTTCTTATTGCTGATAATTGCTTTGGCTATTTTGGGTCTTTTTTTTCTTCATATGAAAGTAATGACTGGTTTTTCTAGGTCTGTGAAGAATGACATTGGTATTTTGATAGGGATTGCATTGATTCTGTAGATCACTTTTGGCAGAAGGGCCATTTTGATAATATTTATTCTGCCTATCCAAGAGCAAGGGAGATCTTCCCATCTTCTAAGATATTTTTCAATTTCTTTCTTTAGTGTTTTATAATTTTCATTTTAGAGGTCTTTTACCTCCTTGGTTAGGTTTATTCTTAGGTATTTTTTTGGTTTTGAGGTTATTGTGAATGGAATTGTTTTCTGGATTTCTTTTTCAGTGGATTCATGGTTGGTATATAGAAAAGCTACTGATTTTTTTAGGTTAATTTTGTATCCTGCTACTTTGCTGAATTTGTTAATCAGCTCCAGTAGCTTTTTGGTTGAGTTTTTTGGGTCTTCTAAATATAGGATCATGTCATCTGCAAATAGAGATAATTTTAATTCTTCTTTTCCTATTAGAATTCCTTTGATATCCTTCTCTTGTCTTATTGCTCTAGCAAGAGTCTCGAGGACTATATCGAAAAGGAATGGATAGACATTTCACAAAAGAAGAGATATAAATGGCCAATAAATACATGAAAAAAATGTTCAATATCATTAGCAATCAGGGAGATGCAAACTACACTGAGATTCCATCTAACCCCAATCAGAATGATAATCATCAAAAAGTCAAAAAATAATAAATAGCAAGCATGTGGGGAAATTGGAACTTTTCTAAACTGTTGGTGGGATTGCAAACTAGTTCAATCACTGTGGAGATTCCTCAGAAAACTGGGAATGGATCCACCATATAATCTGGCTATACTACTCCTGGGTATCTTTCCAAAGGGGTTGAAACCAGAGAACTACAGGAATATATGCATACCCATGTTCATAGCAGCACAATTCACAATAGCCAAATTATTGAACCAACCTAGGTGTCCATCAACAGATGAATGGGTTACAAAATTATGGGATATATACACAATGGAATTCTACTCAGCAATAAAGAAGAACAAAATCATGTCATTTGCAAGAAAATGGAAGAAGCTGGAGAACATTATGTTAAGTGAGATTAGGCAGTCACAGAAAGTGGAAGACCATATGTTTTCTCTAATATATGGAAACTAAGTAATTGGGATAACAGAGGGACTCCAGATAATGGAGAAACCTCAGTGGAGCCAGGGAGGTGGTCTAAGGGAAGGGGAGGGAGAAGAGTGAGGTTCATTGAAGGAATCATTACTATCGGCTATGTGTACTACAAGAAGTAAAAAAAGACAGTACTAATTCCAAGAAATCTATGAATTTGTCAGGCTAAAAAACATTTGGTTTCTAAGCTTTTGAGTGAGGGCAGCTTGTTTCATGAGGCAGTCAGGCGACAACAGGTGAGACAGAATGGACCAGGGCAGGGCACGAGGGAGGGCCAGGCTGGCTCCCTGCTGTTCCACTACAAGAGCCAATCATCTCACCTGCAAAATGGGCAAAATTGACCCCACTGTGCAGAGTTGTCATCAAGATCGCCTGCTGTGATGTAACAATGAATTGCACCACTCCATATAATCACAATGCACCAATAAAAATGCATATGAAAGCCGGGCGTGGTGGCGCACGCTTGTAATCCCAGTACTTTGGGAGGCGGAGACCGGAGGATCTGGGTTCACGGCCAGCCTCAGCTCTTCTCTCTCTCTCTCTCTCTCTCTCTCTCTACCTAGTGAGGCCCTCTGCAACTTCGTGAGACCCGGTTTCAAAATAAAAAAGTATAAAAAATAGGGCCGGGGGCATGGCGTGGAGGTAGAACGCCCCTGCGTTCAATCCCCGGTACCGCAAAAAAAAAAAAAATGCATATGAAAGATTACGTGTTGTGAAGAAGGTATCAGATCAAGTCATATGAAATTGCTAGTATTTGATGCTTGTTGACATACGAAGGTAACATTTTCATATGATTCAACCCAATACAAACAGCGTCAGAGCCGAGCGTGGTGGCATACGCCTATAATCCCAGTAATTAGGAGGCTGAGGCAGGAAGATTGCAGATTCAAGGCCAGCCTCAGCAATTTAGCCAGACCCTGTTTCAAAAATAAAAAATATAAAGGGCTGGGGGTGTAGGATGGAGGTAGAATGCCCCTGGGTTCCACTCCCAACACCAACCGCCGACAAAACAACAAGAAGAAAAAAACCCAAAACCAACAAAACCCAGCGTCAGATGCAGGGAGATGGTATTGTTGCTTAGGCTCCTTACTTAGTCAATACATACAATCTGGGGGGTGACATTATTTGTACTTGCTGACAAGAGTGAATGAACACACCCTCGGGGTGACTCACTCTCTGAAGGTCTCGCTTTCATTTGTCTGCCTGACACTTCTGCATGTTCCTCTCCTGCTAGCTGCTCTACCCACATGGCTTAGTTGGATCAACTCTAGGACTTGGCTCCACCTTCAAGTCTCATTATGGGGAGATATGAAATTTGCGCCCTAGGTTAGCCCTCATCAAAGGGATAGCTTGCATGCTTGGTTCTGTGGCAACCAGAGCTTCTCTGGTAGAATTTGAAGAACAAACTACCATTTTAATTGATCTTCCATTGAAACTTGAAAGTACCGTATTAAAAGGACAGTTTTTGGCAGAGTTATAGAACAGGGTTAAAATCCTTGGTGATTTTAATCATACTCTATCTTCAGATCTGAAAATACATGGGCCTCGGGGCTAATATCCCCCCCAGCCTCCATTCTCTTGGCACCTATTTTTCACTTATTAAATGGAATTTATTTTGGAAAAATCTGAACCTTTTATCTGACTTCTTTTCAAAAGAAGAACTATAATATTCAGTAGAAGAAATGTAAATTTTAAATGCTGATGACCCTTAGCAACTTAGGGAGAACTTGTTTCAAAATAAGAAAGAAAAAGAAAAAAAAAGAAAAAGAAATGATAAAACTTGGATTTTAATGAATTCTGTTCTGAATAAAAAGTCAAATTACATTAACAGAGGAGGCAGAGGGGTGGGTTATGGAGCAGCAGAGAGAAGAATGTAACAAAGGAAAGGCTGCCCCAGTCCTACAATAGCCCTAGGCAGAGACTTGCTTAATCACAGAATTGTCTAGATTCAGGGAGGAAATGTCAAGTTGAGGATTAAGAAACCAAAGTGTCATAGTTCTGCCATTTCCACCAAGTGGCTTCATGATGAGTTAATCCACCCTTACCCTCCCTGAGCTTCAGTTTCCATACCTACCCAATGATGGGCTTGGAATAGAGGCTCTCTAGATTCCCCTATAGCTTTGATGTTCTGTCATTTCATAGAGAAATGATTTGTGTTCAATACCAATCATATATTCGTTCTATGCATGTGCATGTGTGCACACATGCATGCTAAAATGCCTTCTGAAGAGATAACAGGAGAATAATGATACTTAGCTGACAGCAGGCAACCAAGTGGGAAGAGAAACAAAAACATTGCATTTAGAATCCGCAGTTTCTTTGGTGAAAAGATTCATGGCCTGAGTCAATTAACGACCCTCGCTTCTCCATTGTTAAGAAAATGCACACTTCAGTATTTTTACTCACTCTTAGAGAAGAGGTGAGAAGTTTAGTGTTTTCAAATATTTGACCCTGTCTAGGTTTAAGGACAATTGCTAATCAGATATTCTCCTTTCCTTTCTCTATTTCTCTCCCCTTCCTTTGTTATAGTGGTAAGAGATGTTTATTGTGATGAACCAAAGAAGTACAAGTAACTAGTAATCTCATCATCTTAATGAAAATGTTCATTCAAATCTATTTAGATTCTCTTGTTCAGGATTACTATGAGGTGCTTTTGTAAAATATCCATTGTTTTTTGTTTTGTTTTTAAAAATTAGTTCAGGTTTCCCCCACTCCCTGGATTTATGCAGGAAAAATGTCAAATTGCTATTTGGGAAAGCTGCTTTGGTTGCATTGTGGTGGAAAGCTGACAGGCCGAGATACTCATGGGCACTCTCTGCCAACAGATTTCTGTTCTCCTTCTGGGCACGTGGCAGGACTGTATTTCTTTGTTCTCATGGGCCTTCTCCTGACCAATGTTCACGTCCGTATGGAAGCATTTTCAGAACCAGTGTGCAAGCCCTCATTTTCTCCTTCCCTTCTTCGATGGCAACCAGTGATGTTCTAGATGGTAAGTATCCCATTATTCTGGGTCCCTGAGTGAGAGTCTACCCACTGACCTCAGAAAGACCTGTGGTAAGAGGAAGTAATAAACTTTCATTGTTTTAAGCCTCTACGCTTTTGAAGTTTTTACTTTTTTTTTTCTGCAGTATAAGCTTAGTATCCTTCCTTATATGGGGAATATGAGCAGAAGGAGGGAGTGGAGTTGGATATAATATCTAAGAAAGAGAGCCGGGCGTGGTGGCGCACGCTTGTAATCCCAGTACTTTGGGAGGCGGAGATCGGAGGATCTGGGTTCGCGGCCAGCCTCAGCTCTCTTGCTCTCTCTCTCCCTGTCTCTCTTTCTCTCTCTCTCTCTCTCCCTCTCTCTCCTTAATGAGGCCCTCCACAACTTAGTGAGACCCGGTTTCAAAATAAAGTATAAACAATAGGGCTGGGGGCGTAGCGCAGAGGTACAACGCCCCTGCGTTCAACCCCCGGTACCGCAAAAAAAAAAAAAGAAAGAAAGAGATGACGTGGTCTGAACTAATGGAGCTCCTATGTACATTAGAACAAAGGAAAGGAAAATACATTTGAGAGACATCTAAGAGGAAAGTTAGTAGGGCTTGTCGCCAATGAGATATGAGGGGCTGGGAGAAGATAGAATCAAAGATGGTTTTGAGGTCTCGATTTGGGTAATGGGGTAGTTACCCACAACAACCCATAACACTCAGTAAGACTGTGATGATCCAAAATTTATTGATTTAGTGACAAAAATTTGGGATGGGTGTCCATAGATCATACTGGTCACAATTTGGCTACAACCCCAAGACTCTGCTCCATGGGTCTTGCTGTTTCTGGGACCCAGGCAGTGGGAATAGCCCTATCTTGTTCATTAAGTGATAGACAACTTCCAGTTGCTGATCTACACAATGGCTTATGAATCTTCTGCTAGGGATGGGTGTATGTCACATTTCATTGGCTGAGACAGGTCACGTGGCCAAGCCTGATACCACATGGGAAGGTATATGCCCTTCAGAGGAAGCCATGCAAGTTGCCTGGCAACAGTGACTATATGGGAGCAGTAACACAACCTACCCCACCCCGTTAATTATTAATTTACACATTCCTTGAGTTTTTTTTTTTTGTAACACCTATTCATGCTCCCTCTCTCCACCTCTCTCAATCCTAACATTTACATAGACCTTCGCATGACTATTTTTTTTTGTACTGGGGATTGAACCCATAACATTCTAACTTCAAGCTACATTCCCAGCCCTATTTATTTGTTTATTTATCTATTTACTTATTACTTTGAAACAGGGTCTTGCTAAGTTGCAGAGGATCTCACTAAGTTGCTGAGGCTGGCCTTGAACCTGTGATCCTCCTGTCTCAGTCTCCCAAGAATTGGGATTACAGTTATGAACTACTGCACCCAAATGATATTTTTGTTAGCAGTTCAGTGTACTACCCAAAAGGGTATCTCCCCACTTCTATTAATAATATGCACAATAAAAATGATCATCTGTTGTTATTTCAAGGCCAGTTCTGAGGGATATTGCCCATTAGCCCTCTGACTGCTGCCCAGCCAATTGTCAGTATGGGCCACACACAGGATGACCTCATTGCTATGCCACTCCACATTCATTTCAAACACCATGTTTCCCCAGTAACACATGTCTCTTCTCATTACTTCATTCAAGAATGTTTATTGAGCTCAGTGTGGTGGCATGCAACTGTAATCCTAGTACTTGTGAGGCCCAGACAGGAAGATCACAGGTTCAAGACCAGCCTCAGCAATGTAGTGAGACCCTGTTTCAAAATAAATGGAAGGAACCATTTCAGTGAGCAGGCTTCTAATAAAAGTTGCCCTCCTTCTTCATTCTTGTAGAATCTTTCCCAGGACACATGCTGCATCTCCTGCTTCTTTTGCATCTCTCAGTGCTCTACATCAAGGGTCTGGCACATGCTGACCTTCCACGGAGATTTTCCCGAATGGATGAATGAGTTTACATTCACTTTGTTTTTTGTATACTGATGACAAAAATTCTCAACTATTAAAGCCCCAAATCACATAGCTAAAGATGAAAACCTCCCTTTAAGAGGTACCTGCTACTGCTTTTGAATTCTCTACTACTAAGATGAAAACTAGCAAGAGGTGCATTAGTGTTAAGAACATCTTTAATCAAGAGCTTATTTATAAAGGGTTTCATTGTTCCCATCGATAGTGTTCCATTCACTCACCGAGTCCTCACACCATCACGTAACTTTTTTCAATATGCATCTCATTTTTAATAAGTTCATATTTTGATCTCTCTCTCTCTTTCTCTTTTGGTAGTACTGGGAATCAAACCCCAGGGAATTTTATCTCTGAGCTACACCCCCAGCCCTTTTTATTTATTTTACTTTTTGGTACTAAGGATTGAACCTGGGGCATTCTACATCTGAGCTACACCCATAGCCCTTTTTATTTTGAAACAAGATCTCACTAAGTTGCTGAGGCTGGCCTCAAATCTGCAACCCTCCTATCTCAGCTTCCTAAATACTGGGATTATAAGCTTGTGCCATGGTGTCTGCCTCAGCCATTTCTTTTGCTGAAAACCTTCCTTTGTCCTCCCAGCTCCAAATTTGCTTCACTAGTATTTTGAAAGCATTTTCCTGCAACCTTGCAATGACCAGCTCTTATATTTATTCATACTGACTTATGTTTTAATTGTTGCCCCTTCATAAGTAGTTGAAGAATAAAAAAAATCAAGTTAAAGGCATCAAGGTTATCTGAAGATATATCCTAGAAAAATATTCTGGATGCTAAACTTATTAAACTTTATTAACCCACAAACTTTTTTTTCCCACCCAAGAGAGAATAAGAAAATTACTAAACATTTAATTTTGGGAGGTCTCCCTCCAAATCACTCTTAGGTAGCACAGATCTTTTCAAAGCTATTTGTGGCATACAGGCTGTCAGATTACCCATTTTCGGGAGTAGGAAAGGAAATGGAAAAAAATATCCTCATTTTGAGCCTGCTTCATCTGAGACTGGGCTTTTGTGTCAAACCATAAGCATTACGCTGTACCTCCTGGAGGAGGTGCCACAGGAAAGCCAAGGCTGCGCAGGGCAGGCTCCTCCCCCAAGAAACAGGCCAGGGAGTGACCAGTCCCCTACCAGTATTGGCACACCAAGCCTGTGCAGGGAATCAATTCCCTTCCTTCCTTCTTTCCTTCCTTCCTTCCTTCCTTCCTTGTAAATTCTTTGTTTTCAATACTTTTATTGGTGCATTGTAATTATACATCAAAGTGAAATTCAAAGTGATACATTCAACCATGCACATGGCGCTTAATGTATCTCCCTCTGCATCTCCTCTTGTTCCTCCTCCCCCTCCCTGCACATGTTAGAGTGGTAGCAATACCTTCATATATAGACATAACATTATTTGAACTGTTCTTTTCCTTTAACCTCCTTTTCCGCTTCCTCCCTCCCTCCCCCAGTCCCCTTCCACTGTTCTACTGATCTCTCTTTTCATTTAACTGAAGTCCCTTTTGTTTATTCTTTTTGCTGTAGCTTCCACATATGAGAAAAAAACATACAACTCTTGACTGGCTGATATCATTTAGCACAATATTCTCTTGTTCCATCTATTTTCCTGAAAATGACATAACTTTGTTCTTCATGGCTGAGTCAAATTCCATTGTGTGCATGTGCCACATTTTCTTTATCCATTCATCCGTTGACAGATTCTTGGTTGGCCCCATAATTTGGCTGTTGTAAATTGGGCTGCTATAAACATGGATATACATGTAACATTATAGTACTCCAACATTAATTCTTTTGGAAAGATAACTGAGGAGTGTTTCAGTTGGGTCATAAGATGGTTCTGTTCCTAGTCTTTTGATGAACTGCCATACTGATCTCCATAGTGGTTATCCTAATTTACAATTTCACCAGCAGTGTATAAGAGTTCCTATTTCCCCACATGCTCACCAACATTTATTATTGTTTGTATTCTTGATGATTGCCAAGATGAGTTAGATGGAATCTCAGTGTAGTTTGATTTGCATTTCTCTGATTACCAATGATGTTGAATATTTTTCATATATTTATTGACGTGTGTGTGTGTGTGTGTGTGTGTGTGTGTGTGTGTGTGTGACTAGGAATTGAACCCAGAGGCATTCTACCTCTGAGGTACACCCCCAGCTCTTCTTATCTTTTGTTTTGAAACAGGATCTCACTAGGTTCTGAGGGTCTCCCTTAAGTTGTGGAGGCTGGCCTCAAACCTGCTCTTCCTGTCTCAACCTCCCAAGTATTGGGATCACAGCCTTTTCCCACCATGCCTGGCTTGTATTTCGTCTTTTGAGAAGTGTCTATTCAGTTCAGTTGCCCATTTTTTAATTGTATTTTTTTGTCTGAAGTTTTTTGAGTTCTTTATATATTCTAGATAATAGTCCTCTATCAGAGGAGTTGCTGACAAAGATTTTTTTCCCGTTCTGTAAACTCTCTTCAGACTCTTGATTGTTTCCTTCTCTGCTGAGCAGGGAATTTCAAAATCAGGGTCTGTCGAATAATTCTGCTCCCAACTGTCATAGACACACAAATGCAGCCATGCTCTTTCCTTTTTAAAAGCTTTAGTTTCAGAATTCCTTTAGATTGTGTAGAAATTGTTTCTCTTAGAAGAAGGAAAGTTACTGAAAAGAATCCCCAAAGGTGACATGCATGTCGAGATGGGAGTCTCATTCCCTGGCACCTGGAAGCCGGGGGCTTTACTGGTGGGCCCTGCTGCTGTAGCCCGGAGCCGAGTGACACAGAAGCCAATGCCAAATGCCTTCAGTACTTTTTGAAAAATCCATCAAAGGTTTTGCTGAATGATATTTATAAGGGCCTTACTGTTCTCTTTCAACAACTGCAATGCCCTTCTCCAGCACTTGAAAAAAGTTGCCCACGCTTTTCATCTCTCCCTCTCAGAGTGTAAACATTGTTTTGAGAGAAAAGAGCTGAAGGAGTGCTCACTTTCCCTTGAAATTTTATTTTACAATAAGAGAGGGAGAAAATCCTTTTCTGACTAATACTAATAATACAGGTCAAAGTGTCAGGCGATATACAATTAAATGGAAAACAAAAAGGTTCCCCCTCTTTTTCCCACAGTACAATGGCACTGGAATATAAATTACCGATGAAGATGAAATAATACTTCAAAGCCCATAGGGCAGGGCTGTGCAGTGTTTACAAAGTATTTCCATGGCACGATGAGACATTAGAGATGATGGTAACCCACAGGCTGGAGGGTGTTGCTGAATAGACCGAAACTAGCATGAGGCAGGACTTTAGGTCCCCATAGCCTGTGACCCTATGATATGCTTTGTTTTACAAGGGCAGCTGCAGTTATCAACAGATGTTTCAGCAATAAATAATTGGTATCATCTCGGAAAAGACCCATCTACCTGGGGAGAGGGCATAATACCCCAAACACTGCTGGCTATTACAGCCACATTAATCTCCCATCTCGCCAGGTTTCTCGGGGAGCGTGCTGCAGGTGTTTTTTCTGGAAGAGCGTGGATGGGCTCTCTCTCAAGTCAGCAAGCTTTGTGTGGTGTGTAAAGAAGGTTGGCCCCTGCCATAAATTTCTGTCTGTGGCCACACACCAAAGGAAAAAAGATTGCAGAGTGGGGGAGGAGAGAAGAAGAGGGGCACGGAGGGAGGGTATGGGGAAGGAGGACGGGACAGAAAGCAAAACACAAAACATGAGACTTTCCTTGACTAAGTTCAGCCCGAGAGAGTAACATTATAAATGACCCATAGTTTCACTAACTCAGGAACTGTAGAAAAAAATTATGATTTCTCTTTGTCTTAAGCATCGTGTGTTTAACTTTGATCTGTGATTTGTGGAATTAGTTGAAAGACACAGCATTTACACTCTGAGCATAACTCTAATTTTTAAAATGGAGAGAAATATGCCAATTGCTGGGTGCATGCACATTTGTAGCACTTTGAATTTCACTGTGACGTATAATTACATTGGACCAATATAAGTATAAAAAATGGAGGGGGACTTTTTATGGGAAAGATTTGTTTCAAGGTTAAAAAAAGTCATGGAATCTCACAATTCATCGGTTATTAAAACATGACCATCTAGTTTCAGTAAAGTCTCATATTGGAACTGATAGCACACTGGGACAAGAACCATGGAATTTATTTGAGATACTTTTAACAAGCTAAGATATTAAAAACAGCAAGAATTTGGGAGAGCCTGGCTCACAGGATGCTATAGTTCTCTGTATTTACAAACCGAGTGGTTTAGCAATTGTGCACTTGGGGGTCAGGCATAATAGGAAAGGGCCCTAAAAGTCTTAGGAGGTGTGGTTGCTTAATTTATAGCTTGCTGGGTAAACTAAAGAAAGTGATGCACAGAGTTCAAAGAGCTCCCAGATTAAGTACCTCGGGACTAAAGGAGGCCTAATGGATTGATGCCTAAGCTGCCACCGACTGACCTTGTGACACAGACTTTTTAAGTTCTCTGTGCCTCTGTTTCCACAATTGTGAAATCTCTGCCATACATAGAGGCATAGTGAAGGAGGGATGCATGCCCTCTTAAAACAATCTAAACAAGGCACAGCTTCTCTCCAACTCGTGTTGACCCCCAAATGCAGGGAGACTTAAAAACATCATGAGCCGGGCGTGGTGGGCACGCTTGTAATCTCAGTACTTGGGAGGCTGAGACAGGAGGATCACAGGTTCGCAGCCAGCCTCAGCTACTTAGTGAGGCCCTCCACAACTTAGTGAGACCCTGTTTCAAAATGAAGAATAAAAAATAAGACTTGGGGTTAGCTCAGAGGTACAATGCCCCTGGGTTCAATCCCCAGTACTACAAAACAAAAACAAAAACAAAAAACAAAAACAAAAACAAAAACAAAAAACAAACACAAAAGCTTTGGACGAGGGTAGGGCCTGGTGCCTGGTGTCCTGCTCACACCAGGGCTCTCTGAGCAAGGAAGCAACAGTGGGCTTTTCTAGAACAGCTGCCATCTAAGCAACAGTTCCCAGAATTGATGGAGATTTCTTTTCTGATTGGTCTTAGCCTTCACTCTGGATTCTCCTTTTCTCCTTATCTTGTCCTTTGGGGCTTACATCTCCACTCACTGGCCACCCTATTCTCTTCAGAGCAGTGGCTCTTAAATTTCCGCCTGCATCAGAATCAGCTGGGGGCTTGTCCAATGCCCAGTGCTGGATCCCAACCCCTAGGATTTTGGACTCAATAAGGGTTTTTGATTGGGGATCAAGACTTGGAATTTCCAAGTTTCCATGTGATACCAGCGCTACTGTTGGAAGGCCTCTCTTCTAAGAACCACTGCTTCAGAGATGCACTGTGCAGGAAAATGGTAGCCCTAGCCACATGCAGCTACATACATAGAAATTAAAAGAAAAATCAATAGAACTACACATTTATTTCTTCAGTCACACTCTCCACCATATTTCAACACTTACTGGAGAGCACATACATAGAATGCTTCTTGCACTGCAGAGTTCTCCTGGATAGCAGCCTTGGAATGAACATGTCTCAAAGCTTGTCACTTGGGGTTTCCTGATGGAGAACTGGAGCCAGTTGGAGGAGGCTAAAAGTCACAGCTCTATCATTTACCTATCGGTTTTGCTTGGCAAATCTGTCTTTCTGCACCTTAATTTTCTCATATGTAGAATGTGTATGATAATGATAATATTACCATAGGGCTATTTTGATAACTAAATGAGATGATACATGTGCAAGCACCTTGTAAACTTAATAGTGACATACAAATCATAGTTATCATTTGATTCTACTTCTCTACTCATCCTAACATTTATTTATGACTTCTGGCTCAACACTGCATTTTCCCCAAGGATTCACTTTACTTCACCTGTCTTTTTACTTTCTTTTTTTCATTTTACTTTCTTTTACTTTGTCAGTCTGCTTAACCTGTTTTGTTTGTTTTTCTGGAGGGAGGGACAGATGAAAGAGGTGGAGGTTTTCCTATTTCTACGAAGTCCCTAAAGATCTGTCCTATGTCCATAGATCAAGGTTTCTTTCCTAGATTTTTGCTTCAACAGACAAAGACAGTCTATGCATTTATTTTGGGATGACCCCAAAATACAATCTCATGAAAACTGATGAAGTAAACATTTTAGGATGTTGTCATTGTTCTAATGCTTGTTCTCTAGGCAAATATATATATATTTTTATGTGAGAAAAAATACATATAGGCTTGTGGGCTTCCTTGACAATCATCCAAGAGAATGTGGGTCAAAAGCAATGCTACCCACAAGGAAAGTGGTGCTCCTTGTAACATCCCCAGAACTGAAGCCCGAATTCTGAGCCCTAATCTGGATTCCTATGCTGTTCCTGAGGCTCTCTCCTGTCTGGGGTGGAGGTATCGATCCAATTAACTTCTAATAAATGAGTTTAGGAATAAGCATGTCAATGACTTTGACTTGATGCTTCATGAACAGCTAACTTGAGGAGCTAAGAAAAAGAGACAACCCCAGGCAGGGCCCAGGGGAGGAACATAAATACACATTCACGCGGGCTTGGTTTTTCAGTATATAGTTGCAGAGTCAAAATGCGATGGAGGTAAATAGAATAGCTAACGTAATATTAATAAGTAGAGTTAGTATTAGACTTACTCTCCTCTCTTTGGTTTTACTGTAACTAATTGATTGGAAGTCAATTGTATTATTTAACACTAAGGGAATGATCTTCACCAATAGACAGAGACATATAGGAATAATCATACTACATCAACACGATGGCAACACCGAGCAGCGACTTCAAAATCAAAGTGATAATGAGATGTAAAACGAAAGTGCAGTTGGCTTAGGACACACCCTGCTGAGAGTGAAGCTGATAATTACACACAAGTCATGACTCCTGTTGCTGTGGAGAACATTGAGCAGTCGGCAGATATGCCGTCAAAGCTAGTAAATGACGTTTCCAAATATTCTGAGGCTTAAAGAAGTGTAAAATATGAACCCAACAGGATTTTAATTAAGGAGGCTTAAATTATGTGTTTTTTTTTAAAGAGGATACTGTAGATTGAACCCAGGGGCATTCTACTCTGAGCTACACATCTAGTCCTATTTTAATTTTCATTTTGAAACAGGGTCTCACTAAGTTGCTGAGGGTCTTGCTAAGTTGCTGAGGCTGGCCTTGAGCCTACGATCCTCCTGTCTCAGCCTCCTAAATACTGGGATTACAGGTATGTGCCACTGAGTCTGGCTAAATTATATGGTCTTGATTACCCTCTATTAAACTTCAGTGTTAATATGCTATATTAAACTATGATTAATTGATTAATTAAGAGTGCTTAAATTATATGGTTTTGATTACTATCTATTAAACTTCAATAGTTTAGCTAGCAAGTCACATTGATGAGGCAGTGGTAAATATATTTTTTAGGCTTATCCAGCTTTTAGAAAGTAGCATTCGAAAATAAAAAATGTTTTGCGGCACGGTGGACTTGAAACTACTTTGGAGTTGTGTGCTACCAGCTCACACCTCTGATTCCAATACTTGGGAGACTGAGACAGGAAGAGCGCAGGTTCGGGTCAACCTCAGCAATTCAGTGAGACCCTGCTTCAAAATAATAAATAAAAAGAGGGCTGGAGGTATAGCTTGGAGATAGAATGCCCCTGGGTTCAATACCCAGTTCCAATAAAATAAAATAAATACAATAAAATAAAATAAAATAAAATAAAATAAAATAATAAAATAAAATATAAAATATAAAATAAAATAAAATAAAACTGGGCTAGGGGTGTAGCTCAGAGGTAGAATGCCCCTGGGTTCAAACCCCAGTACTACTACCAAAAACAAAACAAAAAACCCCAAAACTACCCTGACCCACCAATGATACACAAATATTTCAGGGTGACTGACAGGTCTCATAGACCCACCTACCAACACAAGATCTTAGGAGCAGGCGATGCTTTTCAAACAGTTATTTCCCCCACATTAGTCAATCTGGCAGAGCTGACCATAAGGAGGGGGCTGCTCTGGCTTCAAAGAAATGGAATCTTAGACCACTTAGAGACTCGATGTCTCCCTTGGGCACAGCAGAGGGACAGGTGGTGTGGCTCTTCCTACCAGTAACTGCTGTAAGCTGGCGCCGATCACATCCTGCAGGTTTGTTTTGTCCTCTGGGCTCATGGCTCGTTTGTACTGCCACTTTTCAGGCACGAAGGACCACTTCATTTCCTTTGCCTCCTGGATCAGGGTCCTTAACTCGCTAGGGAGTGCTGCTGAAAAGGTCAAAGTTCAGGTAAGGAAATTGCAGTCAAAGAAAAGGCTGTTGAGCTAGCCGTGTTATGATGAAGCACCTCGGTAGCAAGACCCCCCCCCTCCGCCTCTTGTGACTGGCCTAAGTTGTTGGTTCTGACTCCGAGAATAATAGCAAGGAGCGATCTGTCAGGGGTGGCCCTGCGCTACTTTGCCCTACAGGTAAACTGGGGTAGTCAGGCATTAAGAAAAGTTTTTAGCAGGAAGGAAAGCACTTCGGTAACTATCTCTGCATGAAGAATCAGAGAAAGGAATGAAGGAAATATTATTTTCCCTGTAAAATGAGAAAGGGACTGGAATGGAATGGCATTTTGGCCTTCTGGCATCTGGGTAATGCAGAGGCAATTTGTTCAGCCTCTTTCTGCTTCTCTAAGATCTCACCTCGTCTCGTCCTTTCACTACGGACTTCACTCAAGCATAGCGATACATATGAAAAACACAAATGAGATTTGAAATGATCTCAATGAATTGTGAAGTGGCCTTGTTTCACATTAGTAGTTATGTTAAATCGCTCAGTGGGCACTACACTACTTTTCCTGGCTCTCAGTTTCCTAACCAAACTTCAGAAACCCCAAAAGCTCTGGAAACTAGGATTTTTTTTTCTTCTATTTGGCACTCAAAGTGGACTTGAATTGACTAAGGCTATTTATAGTCCTATTATCCTTCTCAGAGTGAGATTACTCAGAAGTTTTGCTGCAAAAAAGTTAATGTTTAACTTACCTGCTGTTTTTAAAGGAATGTAAAATATGATACATGTGCCAGGAGATCCTCCTAGCATTGAGAAAAGTCTGAATTTTGAAGTATATGCGACCCTCAAGGATTCTGAATAAGGATTGTGGAACTGTATACATGACTGCCAGCTATAAATCTCTTGCTACTTGTTTTGCAGGCATCTCGCAGTGAACACATTCCCAGATGAACTCAGCATCTCTTTTCTAAATTAATTTCCCCCCATATTCTCTATTTTGATGAATGGGATGACCACTGCACATCCAAATCTGACACCAAGGGTCAGTCTGGATATTTCGCTCTCTCTCCCCGAATCTAATTGGTTGTCAGATTCTGTGGTTCCTAAAATCCATTTCCTTCTCTTCTTTTTAAGTAATTTTTGCCTGAATTACTGCTTCCAATCTCACTCCATCCCACTCCAATTTCCTTATCATTGATATACTTTTTTTCCCTAAAAATGGGATTGAGTGGGAAATTGCCGTGCATAAAATTCTTCTACATTTTTAAAATTTTTGAGCCCAGGGGCTTTCTACTTTTGACCTATATCCCCAACCCTATTTTATTTTGAAACAGGGTCTTGCTAAGTTGCTGAGACTTGTCTTGAACCTGGATCCTCCTGTCTCAGCCTTCCAAGTACTGGGATTATAGGCGTGCACTACTATCCCAAGCATAAAATCTTTCATTCTTTGTTTTTCACATCCTGTTCTGACTGTATTGCCCTCCTCCACTGTTTTGATGATCAAACTTGGGCCTGCTGCCTTCAGCGTTCAATGTGAACATTGCCTCTTCTCGTCAGCCTGCCAGGACCTCACAGGGAATTGAAATGTCCTCATTCACAGGTATGGGCTTCATCCCTGCTGTGTAACTATATCTGTGTGTCCCACTGGGCTGGGAGCTTCCTGAGACGGTATCATGTCTCATTACTTTTGAAAATCACACCACAATGGGTAAAAGCCCATAATGATTAAAAAACATGGTTTCTGTCTACATGAGACATGCTAAATAGAGCAAAAGAGATATGACAGAGACAACAACAAACAAAACAAAAGAAGGAAGAAAATCTTACTCTGCCTCAGTCCTCAATGCCTTTTTTTTGTGTGTGTGAGTTGTTAACCAACCGAACAAAAGTAAAGAAGTCTCCTGCCAGTGAAGGACTGTTTGGCATTGAGGGGGCATCATATGCATCACACCATGGAATGATCCGCATTGATTACCAGGGATGACCTACAAGTATCACACTGAAATTATCACACGCACACCCCATTCAGCTGCCTGAGCTCCTGAGCACCTAGTCTGCAATAGCAACTCTTCCAGTGAAAGCAGAGCTCTGGGATCCAGACCCTGTGGTCACATTCTGCTGGAAAACCTGGCTCTCACACTGGTACTAACAGAATGGCAACTTCTGAAATGTTTCCAATATGTGTAGAGCAAATTCCCTTCCTTCCTTCCTTCCTTCCTTCCTTCCTTCCTTCCTTCCTTTTTTGTACTGGGGATTGAACCCAGGGACATTCTACCTCTGAGCTACACCCCCATCCCTATTTTATTTTTTATTTTGAAGCAGATCTCGCTAAGCTGCTGAGGCTGGCCTCCAACTTGTGATCCTCCTGCCTTGGCCTCTCAAGTGCTGTGCCACTGTGCCTAGCCTTAGAGCAAATTTATTTACAGGAATTTCTAAACAGTCACATGTAGGATGCTTAGGACAATACTGTGTGGTCTGAGGGTACTTATCTATAGTGCCCCTTTTCTCTCCAAAAGTGTCCCAATTTGACTGGTTACTTATTTGGACACTCTCTGTGAATTAAGATGAGTTGTCACATGACAGCAGAAATGTGATTTCTGGGTTCATAGAATTTTATCATACTTAGAACTGAATAGTTTAATCTTTTCAGTTTCTTCATAATGGAGAAATCTTATTCTTTGTGACTCATTTTCCCCTTTTCCTCACCAACTTTTCCCTTAAAGATCATGCCAGGCCATAAACAGTCTGTGCACAGAAAGAAAAATTGTCTTTCCTTTCAGTGCGCTCTGCAGGACTAGTCATGGTCTGGCCTCTAAAATACGGTTGAGTAACATTGAGATTCCATCTAACTCCAGTTTAGAATGTCATTTGTCAAGAATGCAAACTAGAATAAATGATGGCAAGAATGTGGGGAAATATAAACCCTTATACACTGTTGGTGAGATTGGAAATTAGTACAGTCACTATGGGGGTTCTTCAAAAGACCAGATATAGAACCACCATATGATGCAGCTATACCACTTCTTGGTATATTTCCAAAGAATTAAAGTCAGAATACTATAGTGATACATGTATATCCATGTTTATAGCAGCACAATTCACAATACCCAAATTATGGAACCAGTCTAGGTGTCCATCGACAGATGAATGTGGTATATACATACAATGGAGTTTTACTCAGCCATAAAGAAGAACAAAATTATGTCATTTGTAGGAAAATGGATAAAACTCGAGAACATTATGGTAAATGAGATCAGACAGTCTCAGAAAGTCAAGGGCCATATGTGGAAGCTAGAGAGAAAATAGGAAAAAAATAAAGGACTTTAGTTAAATGAGGAGAGAGACCAGTAGAACAGTGGAAGGGAACTGGGGGAGGGAGGAAGGGAGGAGAAAAAGGAGGCTTGAGGAGGAAACAGATCAAATGATATTATGCTCATATATGAAGGTATCACCACCAATCTCACCAACATGTATGGGGGAGGGGAGGACGCAGGGCAGGACCCTGAGGGAAACGTGCCAAGTGACATGTGCATATATAAATGTATCACTTTGAATCTCACTATGTTGCATAATTACAATGCACCAATAAAATTATAAAAATAAGATAAAGTAAAGATGTATCTCTGTTTGGATTTCAGATCTTCTCCATCTCTGGGGAAGTTTGAAGGGGTAGTCACCCATGCTAACCAGGGCAATTTCTGAAGAAGGATGGGGTTGACAGGAGAAGGCAAAAGAATAAAAAACAGTGTTTGTGTTCCAGAGTCCTCCGGCTCGCTGCTGCCATAAGTGACCCTGTCTAATGCCTTTCTCGCGGAGCACTGGCGCTGACGGCGGCGGCAGGACCTGCCTGCTAGGGGGCTCAGCAGCCACCTGCCAGGGAAGGGCACGGGCTCAGCTGTCCAATCAGCGGGGGGATGCAGGCCAGCTCTGCGGGGCAGGATGCTGCCCCACTGGCTTCTCGGGCAGGCTTACCTGAAGGGCCGTGTCTAATTTAGTGATTTTACAGCACGATTTCCCTTATCTGGAACTAAACTGATTATTTCTCCTATTCTGAGACACTGGGGAAGAAAAAAAAGAAAATGCTCCCCGATCAGGGTCTCAGAGTCTTTACTATGGAGGACATCATGCTTAAAGAAATTTGGGTTGAGGAGACAAAGCACGCAATGTAGGAAGGGGACAAGAGAAAACCTGGTAGAGACAACCCAACCCAACATGCTATCCCTGGGGAGAACTAAGACCAGCAATAGAGCCTGCTCCAAGGGGGCCTGCCGTGCCCTGAAGAGGGGCTGACATCCACCACCGCCACTCAGGCTGACAAGCCCATGAACCAGCAAGCAAAGTCACACGCAGGTGTATCTGGCTAGTCCAAAAGAAAACTGCACGAACTGAAGTTGTGAATTGACTGCATGTAGGGGCTTCTATTTTGAAAGGAGAACAAATCACAGCTTCCAAATAGTTAAGATTTCCATAGGCACCTAAAAGTGCCCCTGTAAAAATGTATGTGCCTATGTACATGAATGTGGAAAAAAGGACTCTCTGAACATTTTCCCATTCATCACGATGAACAACAGCACCAAAAGAGAAAGTGTGCCTTTTATTTGGGAATCTTATTTCTGTAAGAAATGGCAAAACACTAAAATACAAAGAAAAATATCAAATGCTCAGAAAAAGGGACATTACTTATAGAAATAGAAGGAAATTTATTTGCATGATAAAACGAAATCTAAATAAAGAGGGTTGCCCATCCAAAACTGGAGAGATAAGAATTGTTTTAACTTGACCTTGCGATTGAAACTTCCCAGATGACTTATCTACAACTATGAAGAGCACAAAGTATGAAATGAGCCAAGAGCCAGGCTTCAATGCTGATCATGGTGCAATCAGTATTTGTTGAGTTGAATGGATTTATTTTAAGAACAGCATGAGGAATATATTGGTGATCAAGAGAAGAGAGTCTGGATGGGCAAGATGACACATTTATGGAAACTGTAGAAGTCGATGGAAATTGATGGGGCACAAAATCCTCACTTGAAAAAAAAGTACGTGCCACCATTCATAAGTGGCTTCAATTTTTTAATAATTGAAATTTACGTGCACCAGCCAACTTGGACCCTTTGTTCTTCTTGAACTAAACTGTTTCTTGTAGCCTCATGTTTACTGAAGCCTAAAATTAGAACTGACAGCAATTCACTACAACAAAGTGGGCTTCCTCCCCCTCCTGTCTGCCTGCAGCCCACATCCCATTCATGCCCTAGAAATCCACTCATCTCTCGGTGGTCATCTGCCAAGAGAAGAAAAATAGGGCAGAGATGAGAACGTGCCGTGCGGGCAGGGAAGAGGGGCAAACCTCCCATCAGAACCTCACCTCTGCACCGCTGGGCTTCGCTCTTGTCCTCCTCTGACACATCTGGCGCCTCCAACAGGAACTGGTCCAGTGCTTGCTTGCACTCTTGCAGGAGTGCAGCTATAGCTATTTGATTATTCATGATGATTACCCTCCCTGGACGATGAATTGAGGTCCCTGGGTCTATGGTGATCAATTACCTAGGAGAAGACATCGATTCTCAATAAAGGAGCCCCTTGAAGCCCGAAGTACCTGGTGAACAAAAGAGGGAGAAAGATGATTAACTGAAGCATCATCAATTATCTCGAAGACTCAAGCAGGGAGGGATAATAGGGCAAACACATGAAAATACACGACATCCCCGAGGACGTTATTAGGGGAGTGTGTGAAATGACTGCAGTCTGGTCTAGCTGGGCAGTACCTCGAAGGCATCGAGTGCAGAAGGGAGAGGGTCCTGGTGCAGACCCGGCTACCCACCGCGATGTCGGCAGAATTGCATGGGGCCAAATGAAATCGATGTACCCTGTGATTTATGCATCTTCTGTACACTTCACATCAGAGCCTCTGGATCCCAGTGGCACCCTCTTGGCCTTTCTAGAAGCCTACCAGGGGCACCTGGCTAACAGTTCCAACATTCACACACAAGCACGTGGTCATATGAATACCACTCTCATAACCCATTGCTCATTTCCCCTGTGTGGCATTTTTTATGGTAGTTAGCAGGATGTAATTTGGACCAAGATAGGTAATGACAGATGTCAAATTCAAAGCTTATCACTACCAGGCACATGGCCAAAATAAAACAGAGAAACAGCGTCCCAGAAAACCCAGTTTCCTAGAACTATCATATGGATGGAGCTACTGATGTTGCCATTTAACATGTAAAAAGTTGAGAGATTTCTCATGTAAATATGAGTGTGATGTAATAAGCTATTGTAGTCAAAGTAATTTCAAGAATAAAATAATTTACTGACAGTTCAAAAATGTCTGGCAAATAATAGAAAAAAGTTACTAACAAATCTCTTTTTCTGTCTTCCCTTTGTTATTATAATACCTCATAGCTGGGCACAGTGGCACACATCTATAATCCCAGTACCTAGGAGGCTGAGACAGGAGGATCACAAGTTTAAGGCCAGCCTCAGCAATTTATTAGCAACACCCTATTTGAAATTTTTTTTAAAAAAGGGCTGGGCAGCCGGGCGTGGTGGCACATGCTTGTAATCCCAGTACTTTGGGAGGCGGAGACCGGAGGATCCGGGTTCACGGCCAGCCTCAGCTCTCTCTCTCTCTCTCTCTCTCTCTCCCTGTCTCTCTCTCTCTCT